>JBAMYA010006752.1:0-17965 GCA_037176975.1 Arrhamphus sclerolepis | reverse complement strand
CGATTTTTGGGGTTTTTTTTTTTTTTTTTCTTTTCTTTTCCTGTTCTTCGCACTCTCGAAACAAAGCATTTGCCATCTCCTGCATGTTGGAGTCTGTTCTGGAAGTACAAAGCATCATGAAATGAGCCAATAAAATAACATTTTCAACATTTAAAAACATCCATCTTATTACATTTTAAATGATGTCAAAATAAACAAATGACTTACTCACATATGTCTCTTTGTGACAAAGACATTAGCTTACAAGAAACTAGACAGGAAAATGTTAAATATTGTCTAAACTCTGATGATCATACTCTACCACCTCAAATTTGATGATGACTTGACATGGATTAGAGGTACTTAGACTAGTTTTGGGGTTGTTTTTTTTGTGTTTAGTCAATCATATAGGCTTATAAAATGTATTAAATAAAAACATGTCATGTGTTAATGCTGGCTTATATGAAAAAATTGAATAAATAAATAAAGCCTACATTTAATTCTAATGTTTTACACATCTGGTATCATCCTAAAATTAGGTGCAAAAACCTCAGATGAGTACACGGTAAATTATAGCTAATTTTGTTATTGCTAACCCTAACTCTAAAGAATTATTAGAAAAAAATATAGGCTAAATGGGATCAAATGCACTTCATTGATTAGTCATCAGCAAGCGTGATCATCTCTGTAAAAGATGCAGTTGTGGTAGTTCAGAGCATTCATCTTTTTTGCTAACACAGATATGAATAATGATCTCACAGGAGCAACTGTCACTGCCTGTCAAAGGTTATAAATTAATTTCCCCAGAAACTGCACAATCCCAGGAGCCACAGGGGTCTCAGACTCAGCAGGACTCAGGACGTTAAATATTAAAGGTCATGGCAAAGCCAGAATTAAGCATAATCTCTTTAAGAAGAACATGAAACCACAACTTAGGTTAGAGTGCATTGTAAAGTAAATGAGCACAAACTACAAGAATTAAATTCAATTTAGTTCATCTCAATTTAATAATATGTTATTGAGCCACAAAGGGAAATCACATATCAATAAATGTGGCACCTTCTCAACCAACTGAGTGATCTGGCGAAACAGTTTCAGCCAGTTTTAAGACTGAATATTCTTATGACTTGAAACCTTAAAATTGAGAAAAAAAGAAAATGCCAGGGCCAATGACTGTATCTACATCTTTGTCACTGAGAAGTGCTGCCTTAAATGGTTCATAATGTAGAAACATTTAAACAGTCTATAAAAATAGTTACAGCTATTACGTTGTAATTTCTAAATGACCACAGATACCAGGCGGTTGAGCTTTTTATTTTAGTTTTATTGAACACTCAATGCACAGACTGTCTCAAATATGGACCACTGTTGATGGTCATGACCCTTGCTAGTGTGTCGCATGTAAGCACCCACACGACACAAATGTGCACCACAAGCCCTTTCAATCTGCGCTCTCTTTCCCAGTTAGTAACACACTGTGTCTTAAAAGCACATCTACCAACTTTGTGCAGAACCATAACAGCAACACGAGAACAGCTTCTCTGCCCCCCACCCCCCTCACCAAAAGTTCTTCAATCCCTGAGGCCCAGCAGCAGTTAACACCAACCCTGGGACCTAAAGGTGGTTTGGGTGTTGGGGAGATCCGAGGGGTTAGGGTCAGGAGTAGAGGAAATGGGAGTGGTTCACTGAGGGGAAATGAGTAGACCAGATCCCTGGGGGTTACCCAGGGGGAGGCGACACCTGCAGGCTTTTAAAGGAACAGTGGGCCTACATATAGGGCCAGTTTGTCCCTAGGTGGCAACGATGCTCTGTCAACCACTCCAGGGCATCTTCACCTGCCCTCACATCATCAGGGCAGGTGTGCACATGGTGGAGTCCTCAACAAGAGATCTGTAGATCATGAAGACCAGAGGGAAATGGCTGTCCCAATCATGCTGGTGCTCTGCAACGAGGTCCTGGCTAACTGGACCAGCATTTTCTTAAATTGCTCCACTAAGCCATCTCTCTGAGGGTATAGTGGTGCGGGCTTTGATTATTCCAAGGCATTCACATATGGCGTCAAACACTTTTGATTAAAAGTTGCAGCCTTGGTGATTGTGTGCAGTCACTGCTGTCCTAAACTGTTTTAACATATCCTCCACCAGAACACCTGCCGCAGTTTCTGCCCCCTAGTCCATGTCTGCAAGGACATAACGGTTTCCCCCTCTGTTCAAGGGAGAGGACCCATAATGTCCAGAGCCACCCTCTCCATTGGTGCACCCATTGGTTGCTGCTGGGCACAGGACGGATCTAGTGGCCCATTGGGCAGAGCAGTCATTGCAGCATCCCTCTGCTGCTGGATCCAGTTGTAATCCTGATGCAGACAATGCAGGTTTTTTTTTTTTTTTTTTACTGGAAGTGGCTGGATCCTAGACCCCTGTGACAAGCTTCCAGAAATGCTGCTGTCAGTATCCACTGACTACCAGCCAGACTCAGCAAACATGGTCAAAATGCTTTCTGTAAGTCGCTGTAATTGTGTCAAATTGTGTTTGTACTGCTGACGGGACATTGTGTTTTTTTTTTTAAGTCAGAGCTCTTTCTTTTTCCTTAGTGCGATTAAAACACAAACTCGCAAATGCCCCAGTGAAGGCCACCCTGTCCTATTTTATTCAGAAATTACATATAAAAAAAATAATAATATGGATTTAAGGTTGAATTCAATCCATTATCCAGTTGTTCAGCAAAGCCAATTTGTCCCTTTTTGAATAGTGAAACATACACAACTGAGAGTTTAAGGTTTACATTAAAGAACAAATACTTTTCTATCTCCTGCTCCATGTCAAAAGAATATATATATCAATATAAATCCTGCATCACTGTAAGGAGATTTTTTCACACACGCATATGCACGTGTATGACCTGTATCATCATTCTTTTGAGCTACTAAAAGTGTCGATGCAGTCAATTACTTCAACAAATGATTTTAAACTGCTGAAAGGACTTTTAGGAGCTCTACATTAGCTCGACACAATGGAGAGGTAATTGCCTCAGATATATGACGATGCAGTGGAAGAGATTAAAATCTGCTTAAACTCTTAATCTCTTTGAATGGAACAATATAAATACACATGGGAGGAGAAACTACACTGAATCCTTTAATTAATAATTGAGCTGTTTTCTGATCCAGCTGAGACAAAGAACACTCCAGCATGAACACACTGCTGAAAGACGGATGATTGCTATGCAATTGTAAAAAAGAAGAAAAAATCTTGATAATCGCTTTTATGAATATAACATAAAATGAGAATGAGGTGAAGACACTGTGCAGAGCACAACAAACAGTTCTATAATAAAACTACTGCTCCTCCTGTTTTCTACAGTCCATCCTCCAAAACCTTTTAGCCCATTTCCAAGTCTTCATAGCAACGGGAACACCTTTCTCCAGCTCCTCCCGGAGGGCTGCTCAGCAACTCCCAGATCAGCAGGACGGCATAATCTCTCCAGCGAGTCCTGGGTCGAACACATGGCCCCCACTATGCTGATCATCCACTGCAAATCTCAAAGGGGAGGCACACAAGGGGCATCCTTATTAAGCACTGTACTACTTAAATTAAATGTGTCTTTTCGGAGACAATGAACAGTAATGCAGTGCTGCTGAAGATTAATAGAGAACAAACTATATTTACCGCACATATGTTTTTCTATTCTGCAGCTTTGGGAACCAGTTGTGTATTTTGAATTTAATTGCATCTATGGTTTGGCGCACTTGTGAATGACAAGGCACCATGCTGGCATAAAATCATTTCAGTCTTGGCTGTTTTCCAACCTCTTAATATTCAAGGAGCAACAACACTTCAGCAGGGGAATCAAAGGAGCAAACTATGTGCCACACAACCTTTTCAGTCTTTGCCATCCAACTGGTTGTTAACAAACATTTTGCAAGAACATTCTTAAGTCATGCAATAACTTAAATATATACTTGAAAATGCAATGCATATGCCAGAAGTACAAGAAAATTGGAAGATGTTGAAAAATCATCGATGCTTAAAGGTAGGGTAAGTAATGCTACATGATCTGAACTGATCCTTTTTTGTTTGTTTGTTTGTTTGTTTTTTGTCATGGTACACAGTAAGGGGGAGAAAACATGAACACACACAGCCCCGAGTCCAGAGGACTGGAAACAAACAGGATGGGGGCAGCCTGCAGCCCCCACAACAATAACAAACATTGCTCCAGCCAATCAGAGACAGGGGATTGTTCATGCTTGGGGTTTATAGATCTAAGTCTTTGTTTTGTTTCAAATACTAGCAGAAATTATATCACGCAGATATGGCTTTCCTCTTCACTACCTTTTAACTTTTTACATTTGAGTAGTTCCATTCTCATGTTTGTCCAGTATAATATGATTCCAAAGCAGGAAAAAGAAGTCCAACAATTAAACGGTTACTTTCAGCAAACATCTACAAACTGCCAGTGTAACCTTCAGAACTACTTTTTTTTCCATTTCTATCTTACACAGGCTATAAGGATATTCAATATAGTGTCTTATATTCTTTTTTTTTTTCTTTCAGAACAACCTAGTCAATCTAATTCACCAACTATATAAACACACTTGATAATAACACACAGATTTTTTTTTTAGTCAGCTTGAATTTTTTTAAATTTAACTTCCTATCTATTGCAAATAAAATGTTGAGGTTCAAAGTCAACTTGGTTTGTTTTTATAAACAAAAATAACAAAACTGCATGATTATTGCTAGTTCTTTTAAAAATTGTTTGCCTTATTAAATTAATCATAACTTTCACACAAAAAGAGAGGGGGAAAAAATGTGATGTCCATATAATAAGTTGTCTATTATTTCCACTGTAATTTACCCAGGGTGCACCTCCTGCACAGATCTGTGTAGCTGGAGCTCTAAGGGTTAATCATTCTTGGGCTAATCCTTTTGAAAAATGCTTGAAATCTGCTTCTGACAGCAGGAAGCTATTGACCTCTTGCATTATTTAGTTTGTAATAATGGAAAATAATTGTTTCTCTGCAGTATTATAAATTATGAGCTCACTGAAATTAAGTAGAAGTTGTAATAACAACTTTTAATGTACGGTTGAAAGGGGAGCTGCCGTACTGTTGATGAGTTGACGAATGATCACCACCTTAAACAAAGCTGGACTTCTGGTTGAAAGGAAGAATACAATGTTTTGTACGTCCTCCATTGTTGACCTTTATCGTCCTCTGGTCTGAGAACAAGAACGACTCTTCTTAGTCACTGGAAGCTCATTATCTATGCTTAGAGGTGTTAATGTAAAAAAGTAAAAAATAAATAAATAAATAAACTTGAGCAAAGATATCACATACTCAGTAATCATCATTTAAACTTTTTAAATGCCATGAAACCATTTTTTTTTTAATGAAAAAAAACAAAGTATAACATTTTTTCAGCATACTGCATAAAAATTTGATTACATAATTTTTGTTTTTGAAGGCTGGCATATGTCAGTGATTAGTAGCAACACTGGGTGATGTACATTATTATTTTTATTTTTTGTCCTAGATCAAATATTATAAAATACCCTAATTTATCTACGATAACCCCAAGAGATGAATAATGTTCTATCCAATCTGATCCACTGACACTTATTACCATGTGCACCTGTAAATCAAGCTATTAATGATCTACATTGATTTATTTTTCTCCTCCAATTGAATTTCATTTTTCAAAATAAAGGTCAGCCGTGATCATAAATAGCAAATACTCATTCAACACTTTTTAACCCTTTTTTCTTCTTTTTCTTTTTTTTTTTTTGCTCAGGTGCTACTTTTCTGTTCTTTACATGGGGTGATAATATTAATAGCTGGGTTAGAAATTTGAAAATCATGCAAAAATGAACGTTTGAAATCACTTAGCTAATATAAATTGAGAAAAATAATGTAACTTTTTCTAACAAGTGGAAAGTGTGCAAGCCTCAATATATTTAACTCTAAATGTCCAAAAAAAAAGCATCAAAAGCTTTAAAAATGTTTTAAAATAAATCAAATCCAGAGTTCTTTTTGCTTAAAAACTCATATTTTCATGAAATGTGCAGGCTGAAAACCATAATAGACATGTGTCTTTTCTAACTGACATGTGGACATAAATTGTACCTGTCAGCTTCAGGCAGAAGCTGAAGGGAGTCATAAGAAGTTTCCCTATTATAGATGCTTTCAGGTTAGGTAAAGAGGAAAATGTGATTTTTCTGTTTGGCTGGCAATGAAAAAAAAGGATCACATGAGGTTTTTGCTATGTACACTATGAAGAGCAGTTTATGGAAGTAATGCCCTAAGAAAGTTGGAAATCACTTTAGAACTTGTTGGGCTCTATACACTGCTTCACAAAAGCAAGTTACCAATGGAAAACAAAATTCAAATGGGTTCAATAAAAGGTTGTCTGTGAACAATTCTGAGGACTAAAGAAAAGGCTGGCGGACTTCAAAATAAACCTTTGGAGTCTTGCGACTTATAGGAGTTGTGCTCCTTGCTCTGTAAGCCTTACACAAGCTGTGGACTGTGATACTTTCACACCTGCGCTATCCAGACCACCGTTAATGCCACTGAACATTGATCTTCACCGCTCTACTGATTTTTCTGTCACCAGGTGGAGTTGTGACCCGTCCTTCCAACCTGTTCTCCCTCCCAACTCCTGACTTTCTGACTCTTGGCAAGTTGGAAAATGTCGGCGGAGCTTTTGACATCAAAGTTAATTTTTTTTCCCAAAAAAAGAGAAGGAAAAATGAAAAGATGGATATTTTTATGTGAATAGCTGTCATCTAATTTTAGGAAATACACATTTTAAAACTTAAACATCAGTCTGTTGAGTTTGCCGGCCAATATTCTTGGCTCTTGAAGCCCGTCCTACCCTGTGACAGGCACTTCTACAGTGCCTTTACTGACTTTGTCAAATAAGGAAAGGAGGAATACTGCGAAGAGTTACAGTACGTAGGATTTTTGTATAAGGAATGTCAAGTAGACCTTGTTTTATTTCTCAAAATGCTATTGGTTATTTTAATACTCAAAAATCATGCTTTCTTAACCATACAAAGCCACAATGCAAACGGTGCATTCACACGTTTGTGTTGAGTACATCCCATTCCATAGACTTTGAATGGGGTGACATCATCCGTTGCAGAAATGAATGCAGGAAAGACAAGAAAGAGTAGCAGTGTAACTTGAGATATGACCATACTGGAGCACAGACCCACTTGCATCTCTAATCCCACTTTTTCTTTAATCTTTCAGGTTTAAAGGCTTAGATTAAGGTGTAATTCAAGATGCCGAGAAAGTGTGTCAATAATTCCATTATTCCCACAGCTGCTGCTGAAACAAACAAGAAATAAAGTAAAATGTATAAGTGATGTGAATGATTTTCAAAACAAGTACTTCCACATACGTGACAATATGAACTGTAAAAGTAATTGTGCATGTGCTTAAGTAATATCAGTGAGATCTTCTGTGTTGCTGTGGTAACTGCTACTTCAGTTTGATCTCTGAACTGAATGAATTGTGAATGAAGAGAGAGAGATGGCGAAAGACCACGTTCCAGTCTCTTTCTCTCTTTCTGCGTTCTACTTCTTTTTCTCTGCAGTGTTTGATCTCCCATATTATTAAGGAGGCATCGTCAGCCTATGTTATGTTTCTATATAAAGGCAGACCACAACAGAATTCATCTAAGGTTACCTTTCCTATGGAATGGATCTGTATTTGTTATTTTACTAAGAAAACTAAATAGCCTCATGTTATCTATCTTATCTGCATGACGACATGTAATTAACCCTTTATCAGCCGTCTGTTTGGTCCCTGGTCTCTTTGGTCCCAGATGGACAAAATATCCGTCTCTCTCATTCACAACAATGGAAAGAGCGTAGTTTTTATGTGTTTGCATCACCATTTAAATCGTTGGATTATTTTTTGTTGAACTTTGTCTTAGTAAAAAAGAACACTTTGAGAACACACTGCACACAGTGTCGTAAGGGTGCAGCGTATTTTTTTTATCCCAAAACAGGCAGAAATCCGAGCTGTACCACCAAAACAAAGCAGGCAGGCAGCAGGCTGCAACCCATAGCTACAACCGCAAGAGCGTTTTTCTTAAAATGGCTAAATGGTGTGCTTGGGGCACTTGTAAAAGTGACACCCACAAAGATATTGGAGAGCCCTGGCTTGAAAAATGGTCACATACAGTCTTTAAAGGTAAGTCTGTTGGTGGGAGGCCGCCAGCATCAGCTGCTTACTCTGCCATCCTGTTAACCAAACTAATCAAAACATCCCGTTTTTGCGGAAAAACCCCATTTTTCAAGCTCACTACACACACCCAATTGTTCCTTTTTATTAATATCCAGTTGGAATTGCTTTCTTTGGAGCATTAATTAGCAATAAAACATACAATGGGAGAGATGATCATTTTGTCCAACCTAGCGATAGAAACAGAGGGGTCGGACTGTGGGCGGGACTTGATAAAGGGTCAATTGCTGTCTCTACATGATAGTGTTTACAATTCTCCTCTGTTTTCTATAGTGCACAGTAAAGTCTTGCCATGATGTGCGCATAGCAGGTCTTTAGCCACTGAGCAGCATTTTGGCCTTCCTGTTTAAAAAGTAGATTTTTTTTTTTTTTATACGCCTACTTGTTGTATACAATGACAATAAATAATTTGTAGTGATATAGTTTTTGTAGTTCTTCTCGTAGAGCCACAGGACTACATATTGATCCTCTCCTTCCTGCTACCAGTTAGAGTCTAGTGAAATTTATGAGCAGTGATGCATTGATTTGATGATGGTTCGGCTTTTAAAGGCTAAAATGTACAGCAGAAAAATATAATTTCTGGAAAACCAGTAATACAAAGCATTTGTTAAACTACGAAATGCTACTAATAATATTAAAGTCGTCAGAGCCTCACTGAACGCTTTCCTCTGTGCTGACTAGAAAACTGAGAAGAGTAACACTAACGCACTAACATATCCCTAACATATTGCATATACAGACACACAAAAGCGCGGTTGTTATATCCTCAGCATCAAGCATGCGGGAGGGTGTCTTAGGTGAAAATAGTGAGTTTAAAGTTTAAAGTTTTTCTACTAAAATCACATTTTTTCTCCTTGTAACATGGCAAATTTTAAAAATGTACTTATTTTTGTATAAAAGAAAAGCTTTCAAATTTTGCAAGATCAAGACTATTTTCCCCGAACAACCAAAATCTTTTAATCGTACAATTTCAAATGTCACAAAACCGTTCTAACTTAAAAATAGGCTACCGTTTCTTGTTGGAAAATATCAACTTTTTGCAACATTTTTGTTGGTATGTGGGTGTGTTTCTGCATGCGAGTGGGAGATCTATTTTCGGAGAAGATCTTTGCTGGGAGTTCTGGTGGTGCAGCGCTGCCAACACACCAGGCATCAATTAGCTTATCAAGCAGGCTGGTGAATATAAGGAGCTGCAGAGACTTCACTCTTCATGGGATGGTACCTTGTTGGTAGCTTATGGCTGCGCTTGTGCTCACTAGTGAGCACACCTTGTGAAAGTTTAAAAAGTGATCTTTTTAGTATTACTGCAGCAACTGACTCTCTAAACTCAACCTGGTCTCGAGCAGTTTTACTTCAACATACCCTGAGTTTCTGTCTCCTCTCCTTCATGAAGCTGAAATGGGTTCAGTTTAATCAAAAATTTGATTATGTAATGATCATTTTAGAGATGTCTGAACAATGAAATGTTATATTTAGTGTCAGTTAAGTATATTGATGATCTGAATAGATAGTTTAATGTGGTCAAACCAGCCATGACTTCTACTCATGACACTTTTATGATTTTCTTTAAAGAGTCTTAGGTCCCCCCCCAAAGCAAAAGGAAAAAAAAAAAAAAGTTATCTTAATTCCATCACAGATACCACCCACAGTATGTCCATACTTCACACGAAGCAGCATGGATTATTAATTTTATGGATTTTGTAATGCCAGTTTTCTCAATAAAGATGGGATACTGAACATACTCTATTACTAGAAAGTGAATGAAATACAATTGAGAGAAAAGTGTTGACCCACATAGCCTATATATACTTTATTTTCTTTTCCATTCACCACAAAGTCATTGGATAATCAATATGATTTAGAAGCTATCATTAATTCTTTCAAATTAGTATCCTGCTCCCACTTGTGAGGAAGAAATGTCCCTTCAGGATTTAACAGTGACTGGATCTATTGATGCTTGAACGTTTTTTTTTTTTTTTTTTTTTTTCCATCTGATTTTGAAAAAAAGTCAATTCAACCAAGTCTGTTACGTTTGATATGTCTGAAATGTTTTTATGCATCTTCAGCTTCTTCAAAGTTGAAGATTGAAAACGGATTAATGGCTTTATTTAATTTTCTTAATTTAACTTTAAGCCATTTTCGATTTTTTTTTTTTTTTTTTTAAATGTAATACAAGAAATATATTTATATTTGTTTCTTGGGAGTGTTTAGTTTGTAAATTTGTTGACGGTCCCTAAGTGAACCACTGTGCCTGAGAGGAGCTAGCAACAGAGAACGGCCAGCTGAAATTAGAGTTCCTCAAACGGATCAACAGTGAGCTAGACGCCACTAACTCCATGGAACTCCAGGTCTCCAAACTGTTGTTGTGTGGTCCACAGACTTCTGCAATAATCTGAGACATCTCTGCTGGGACTGACACTTCCTCTCAAATAAGGCGTTCTCCTGAAACGGCCGCAAGCAGGCATGCACAATGATCTACGCCTAGATCCTGCTCCTTCTTGCTTCTTGACCAATAGTAGAGGAGCTGGACCAAGAAGGGCAGCCCTCCTCATTTGCATAATGAAGGAGAAATGCATACGGTAAAGAAAAAGAGGAGACGAGGGAATGTAAAAACAACAGATGCTTGTATAAGGAAAAGGAAAAACTTTTTTTTTTTTTTTTTTTGATGAAAATTCATGTATAGTGAAAAGGAAAAAACAAAATACATACATTTTTTGATGACAGTGCATGATTAAGGAAAAATAAATAAATTCTGCTTTTATTTCTAATTATGTCAGTTCTGGTCCTCCATATGTCTTAGCTTGCTATCGATAAAGTGAAGCAGCAGGCCAGATTTGACCTGTGGGCCTTGAGTTTAACACGTGTTGTTTAAAGCTCAGATTTTTGTGTGTGTGATTAAAAGCTGCTCCATTAATTGATGAGTTGTCTGAACGAAGTAATGGACCGCTTCTCGGGAGGAGTTTTTTTTTTTTTTAAAACGTTAATGAAATAGGAGTGATGTGTAAACTGTGATAATGAGATCCAAGGCTGAAGTAGTTCCATGACCATTTTTTTTTTGTCCAATTAAATGATGTGTTTGGAGTCGTTTGTTATAAATGGTTTGCTGAGTCATGTTATCATATATAAAGATAGAACAAATGTGAAATGATATAAGCCTAGATACAAAACAATAAAAGTAAAAATAATAGCAATACAATAATATACTGATAAGATATACCCTCATCCCCCAGCCACACATGAACACCAAGAGCAATATTTTCCGTATATGCTGGTAGGAACTGCATGAAAATCTCATGCTATTTTATGCCTCATATATGGAAATTCAAAGAAGTTTGACAAACTTTTGAAGGCTTTATTCCTATTCTGGAGGGAGAAGCAGGTGCGGAAGCAGCTGCATAGTAATAACTGTGTGTTGGCACATGAAGTGCTAAGACATGCCACTGCTAGCTCAGAGAACAGCTTACTGTCCCATCATAGCTGGAGTCCAAACTGACAGATATGCAGTCCTGTCATCCCTAATCTCCATGGGTTCACTGCTACTGAAGAAAAATAATATGTGAGATTCCTGTAAGAAGTTTGTGTTGCAATTTTACTGGATGGGAGCAGCTGGTTGTGATTGTGTTCTCCCTTATCAACAACTACCTATTCTGAAAATATGATGTCTGTCTTCAGTTATGGGTTAAAGCTTTGCAAGGATGCTTTAGCCATGAATTTAATTTCAGCATGCAGAGTTGTTTGTGTTGAACACATGTAACAGGTTTTAGATTTCATGCAATGTGCCGTTGTCGCTGTGGGGCTGTAAGCGACATAAAGAGTTGTACAGATTCTTGTTTTCCATGAGAACCAGAACAATAGGTCAGAGCAGAAGTGATGTATGCAGTATGTATTAAAGGAATAACCATTTCACACTCCAACTCAGACATCAGTTGTAGTGGATTCAATAAAACATTTTTCATCACAACCCTAATTATAATTTCAAATTTCCAGTGACTCATAGTTATATTTATTATACTGCATTCAGAAGGAAAAAAAAAAAATACCGGTGTAGCACACAGAATTGAAATGAGGACATTTCAGTTCCTGCTGTCAGTGACACAGAACAAATACCTGAAATCAGCTTAATATAGTACTGAATAGGATTTCCATCTATTTGTACATATAATTTTGTATCTTAAATTGAAACACTGACTTAATAATTATTATGATGTTGAAAGAATAGTAAAAATACACACAGAACAGGAAAAGAAAAAAAAAAAGTTTGGTTTGCCAAATCTAGTTTTTTAAAAGCAAAACTGTCACAACTATAGACTGTGTATAAAACACGGATGTATCCTGCTTGTCAAAAGTGAGCTTCTTCTAGTCATCTTTAATGGATCATGTTGTTAATTTAAACTGTAAGCATGATGTGGCACAAAAGACAAAAAGGAAAACCTAATCTTATAATATTAAAAATTGTACAGCGTGAACCCAACATTAGGCTGATCAGTGATTCCAGACTGCCATAAGAATGAGAAAATGTGTGTGGTTGTTTTCTAGATGAACCTGTCCAGGGTAGTGATGACAAATCTGGCTCTTTTAAGGGATCTGAGTCGATCAGATCATTCACAGCCAGGAGTGAAATGCCATGAGTCCTCACGGATCCCTGGACTCCATATAAACCAAAGTAGAAATCCTGTCAGCGGGTTGAACGATCTGAATCTAACAGCAAAAGTGCTAACAGCTTGAGCAAAAAGCTGAAAGCTAGCAGTCTGCTAAGTATGTGACAGTGCAGCAGGCAAGTGGCCGTACTTCCGGATCAGAGGAGGGAACGCTCTGACTCTGACAGCATGCTAACATTATTAACAGCTTGAAAAGAAAGCAAAAAAGATGGCAGTCAGTCCAGTATGAATGCACATGATAGATTTAAAATTGTGGATAAATCAATAATTTATGGAAATGATTTGTAATCTGCACATGACCTTTATGTGAGTGGCAGGTCTCATATGAGGATTCGGTTCCTCATACTTTGGGACTGGCAACTTTTGAGTTTGCTCAGAGATCAGCGTGATTTGCCTGGCTCTTCTGGGATTCACCCATCACTTGTCCAGGGTGTACCCTTGCCTGTCACCCATCTAGAGCTGGATTGGACTAAAACAGACCTCTGTTGGATGGATGGATGATTAGTTAATGAATATCTGGGAATAGATGGGGCTGACTTTTTTTCTTTGAGAGATTCTCGATTTACTCCATTTCTAAGTGCTTAAAAAACTAATCATTGCTTTCCCATTACTGACAGTCATAGCAGCTACAAGCATCTTTTCAAGAAAAATCCCAGAAAGACAAGTGTAAAATGGTTATGACACTGGATGTTTGTGTAAAAAAAATAATATGAAAGCTTTAAAAGAATTCATGTGAGGCTTCTCTTTTCAATTCTGCCACTAAAATTATTTGCTTCAGCGTATACAATTACTGTATAACATCATTTTATTTTTCTCTCTTCTTTTTAGCTAGACTGCCAAGCCTCAGCATTTGTTGTGATTGATGGCATGTTTCAGCAACAAAAGTGCGTTCCATTATCACATAGTGGAATACCAGAGCTGTGTTACACATGCCTGAAGTGTGAATGCTATGGTTCCAAAAGGCTGTCTCCTTTGCTTTCTGCCAGTTTGACTGTCTTTCTCCTCCAGAGTCTTGTTATCTCAGTCTTTGGTCAGCAGAGGATGTCAGAGACCCAGCATGAGACAGAATAGATGTTCCATTAACCCCGACTTCAAAACAAACTAACAAGCAAAGCTATCAAGTGTGAGTGAATTCTGAAAGCTTGCTATGCTCACTGTGCAAACAAAAAGAAAATGTAATCGCAGCAGTCAAGTGACTCATCTTTTAATGAGCATGAAGTGCTCGGAAACAGCACAGAGGTGCATGAATAAGAAGCTATTGATTTTCATTACCGATGTTGATAAAGCAAGAAATAATTAAAGCATACACTAATAGTCATTTTAATCAAAATAAACAGAAGATAAGGCAGCCCTCAGCAAGTCATATATTGATAGAATCTCTAAATGTTCTCACTCCACAGTGACACATCCTAACCTTTCCAGAAAGTTCACCTCAGATCCATGCTTACACTAGAAATGTCCACGTCTTAATTAAAAGCTGGCACATCAGATCATTATCATTTTGTAGGTGCCTTGAAGGAAAGCACAAGCTTAGCTACCATGTAATGAGGATTCAGATAAAGCATGAAGACAGAATAAAGTATTTTTGAGGCACTGTGAGTCTCATTAGATAACCAGAGATAACTAGATCGTTGTGTGACTTAACAATCTGTGGATATGCAGGATTTCTGCATGCGTGGGAGTATTTGATGAAAGTGCATATGTGTGTAAAGTTAGAAAACCATGGGAAGCGGGCACAGTGAAAAGTGAAATTGGTGTCTGTCACAAAACTGGTCTCCCTCTTGAAGGGCCATTAAAATGACAAAAACGACTGGAAATGTTTTGTATAAAGATTCAAGAAATTCAGGGCTTCCTTGCCTTCTAATGTACATCATATTATTATTCTTATTATTAACTAGTAAAACACAATTAAGAACAATTTTTTCACACATATTCTAAACCTGTGCCATGATCTTCCATCAATCAAAGTCAGTAGTAATGAAGACTTCAAATGCTCACTGAATGATAAAGCACTTGAGTCTTGAAGATATGGGGTTGAACAAACATATTCCCCATTCATAGAATCTGGCTTACAGGTAGATGTTGGGGAGCAGGTGGGATTTTAATAGTGGCAACAAGCTTGGCAGGTTAGAAACACCATGAAACCCTAACCCATAAGGAACAAGTACTTCTTGCTCAGTGGACCCAAGATGGAATAATTCTTAATTCTTTTGCTCTTGAATAAGCCAGGTAGCCTCTTAGTTCAGACCCACAACTAAAAAGATGTAAGGTCTGAAAACAGGCTATAGGGCTCGGTCGTCCAGGAGGCGGCACCAGTGGTTGCTATTCAAACTACTTCTGCGCACATTTGGTTAGCCCTAAGTCACTAGTTGGCAACAAACAAGGTAACGTATTCAGAGGAACGCAAACGAGTCAACAGGAGAATGTTGGGGAGATCCAAATATTGTGAAAATGGAGTCCAATGATTTTGGTCGTTCTTTTATTCCAAGAGTTTCAGAATATCCAGTGTGTTCAAATGCTCAGTCAGTATCTTAGAATAATGCAATTGTTCATTCCGAGACAGATCGTTAGACCAACATACACTAACTGTCAGGGATGGTGGTTGTTGAAGGACCCAGGACAGGAGGCAGGCGTAATCCAGAATTGATTTATTTTCAAGGCGTAGCAAAACAAGACATGGGGCAGGAGCATAGGGAGCAGTTAATGGACCAGCAAGGAGGGAAAGACAGACAAGACAATATATAGGGGCAGAAGCAGACGAGACACAGGTGCAAACAACAGAAGAAAGAAAAAGAAAATCAGGAAAGTCAAACAGAATATAACATGACAAAGACAGAACTTCAAAATAAAAGCAGGGGGTCAAGACAAAACAGAACAGGACAAGAAACACAGAAAAAAACAAAACCTTACAAAATAACCAAATACCAAAACCAAGTCCAAATCACAAAGCCTAAATCACAACACTGTTTTAGAACACCCCAATTTTCCACTTTTTAAAAAAATTAAAATTATGCAGTTTAATGTCTCGTTATACTATGAAATGAAAGCATAGAACAAATAAACAACTGAGGCAAAAGTTGTCTCATGAATTGACTCCACAATTTCCTTTTTGACTTCAAAGTATCAACATTCGGTAGCAACAAGTTACAGCAACCAAATGGACTTTTATAGCCTATAACAGCTGAATACTCATGGCATTCTTTCTACAATGTCAATAAAATATTCTGAAGTTCTTCCCAACTCTCAGATGTTCCTATGAATGTGTGGCACTTGAAAGTTACTCTGCTTTGTTCCCTGATGTGGTACTGAAATGTACTTTTTTTTTTTTTTTTTTTTTTTTTTCTTCAATTTTGGGCAACCACTCTAACTTAAAAAAAAAAAAAAAAAAAAAAAAGCTATTGCTATTGATTGCACATGAACTTTTTTTAATTGATTTAAAAATAAATGAATAAATAAAAATGGAAGAACTGGCCAGCAGTGTACATGTTCTGATTACTTCTGGAATAGCTTACTTTTATTGTTAGTGCAAGCGTTTGTAAGAGATTGGCCTCATCAGCCACAATCATTAAGAGATTTTCACGAATGTCCATGTCTTTAACTGTCGAAGCCAAAGTCGATTCAAACTACAGCTGTTTACTATCCAGACTGCAACGTTGCAGCTCTGTCATCAGAGCCCTTTAGAGATGCACTACAAGGATAGGCTGATCTGACTGGCTGCCAAAGACTTTTTTGGAGGGAGCATTTTTAATGAGCTCCGATGGAGACAGACCTGCTAAGCAAATTCAAACTTGCTAGCAGGTCTGTCTAGATTGCTAGGCTACAAGCCTGGCTCTTCTGGTTTCCAATATGACTTAAAGGACCAGTATGAACACACACAGAGGTAACTGCCTCTGGAATTCTCTGACTGGTATACAACCAATCACAGAAGGTAAATAGCTGTGAATGGGAGGGGTACCAGGCCCATTTCACGACAGAGAATTTTTGTAAAGTGAATGGGTATTCCTGGCCAAACTACAAGTGGTAGGAAACCTGCATCATAGTTGATGGTTCCATCTCTATCCTTTTCCAATTTTGCTGCCAAAATGACAATAGGAGCATGACATGGAAATATCTTCCATGTATAAAATCAGAAGTACTCTGTGAATGTGTGTAAAGCTTTGACTAGACCAGATTACAAAAGTGTGATATAAGTGCAGTGCGTTTATTATATCTAGTGGACAGGGTGAACATTCTTGGATGGTCTCTTTTTGGCAGCTTTCAAGTGAGGCTTTTCCTTCACCAAAGTTATTAATCACTAATGATGTGTGTTTGCAAGTCTTCACAACTAAGGAAAATAAAATATTTCAGATATACGAGATGCTTTTTATGTCACAGAATGGACAATGGAGGATGGAGTCTTTATTTTACTTTGGCAGACAGCTAGAATCACAAGCTGCCTGCAAAAACTGTTTGTTTGTGGCCAAAACACTGAAGTTCAAAACAATAATTGTCTGGAGCTACAAAACAAACGTCAATAATAGTGGTTTATATTAATGTGGCAGTGTAATAGATGTCTTATGCAAATAGTGATTTTTGTTTTTTTTCCATTTTTTTTAAAAAACAAAACAAACAAAACATTTTTATCACAAACTGGTCAAAATTTAAAGTTGCTATTTTTAGTTCTGCCTTTATCCCCCCCTACACATGAGTTTATTATAGAATATATAAAAATCAATAAAAAAAAAAAAAAAAATACTTGTTAATTTCAGTTCATCAGTACTAACTAACCTTGTGCAGTAAATACTTAACATGTGCTGGCACGTAGCACTTGTCACATACAGGTTAAACAAATGAGCATCAGGGAGCTGAATACCTTTTTATTATGTAAAGCTCAAATCAATCAGCTACTTAAAATATCCATGCAGTAATTGGAAACGGTCATTTGTCTGTCTTGTCGTTTTTGGGTGAATTATTTTAATGAGTATTGTATAATAGGTTCCTCCTCAGAGACGAATGGACACATACTGACAAAAGATCCTTTGACAACACACGGACACTTAATATTGCAATGTGAACAGTTGTACGTACACCAGGCTCA
>JBAMYA010006741.1:0-17966 GCA_037176975.1 Arrhamphus sclerolepis | reverse complement strand
CACCATGGTTACTGTTAAAGGGCCACATCGTCACCATGGTTACTGTTAAAGGGCCACATCGTCACCATGGTTACTGTGAAAGGGTCACATCGTCACCATGGTTACTGTGAAAGGGCCACATCGTCACCATGGTTACTGTTAGAGCCATTTATTTTGTATTTTCTAACCACGTGTGTCGTCAGATTTCCTTCAGGTTCCTGCACTCATTTAAAAAGAAAGAGAAAAAAGAATTTTTGTTGCAACATCTCAAATTTCACAAAATTTGCAACTTTTATCATTAAATTAAAACAGTTTTTTTGTATGTATGCAAATCTATTTTTAAAATTACTTTTTGTTTTAAGATGCTGAATTTCACAATCTTGCATTTTTTCATGGTTATTCTTTTTCTCGTTTGCACTAACATCAGATTTTTCTCATAATTGCAAACTTAAAAACTGACTTTTTAGTTTTAAAAAAAAATGTAAAATGGCAAATTTCACAATGAGATCTTTTTTTAAAAACAAGTTACTTTTTGTCAAAAATCACAACCTTTATAATAAAATTGACTTTTGTCCTTAAGTTACTTTTTTTTTGTAAAATCATAACTTAATAAAAGTTGACTTTTTAAAAAAAGAAAAAAAAGAAGCTAATTTGTTGTAGAACTTTTAATCGCACTAACCACAAAAAAAGTGACTTTTTAACTTAAAATCACGATTTTCTTGCTTTTAAAGTATTAACGTTTTTGAAACATTTAGACATGAAATTACAGCACAAAAAAAGAGCAAGTTTTGTATAATTTCAACTTTTGGTCCTGAAATCAGAAAATTTTGCTGCAAAACTACAAATTTGTCATCATTGTTGTAAAAGGGAGATTTTGTTTGACTCCGTTTACCTGAACAGGTGAAGCTCCAGCAGCCAAGAAAGCCAAGGCCACATCCCTGGGTGATTGACAGCTGAGGAGGCGGGTCCCAGTCTGACTTCTTCTGGTGTATTTTTTTTGTTTTCTCTGTGATGCAGCAGACTCTCTCTTTTTTTAATTAAAAAATTAAATGACTTCCCGTCTGGTTCATCAAAGAAAGGTCATCTCAGCAGTGAAGCACGGCAGAGGCAGCATCATGGTTTGGGTTTGCTGTGGTTTTAGAAAGTCAGACGTTTCTTCTTCTCTTTGAAAATGAGTCTTCTCATAAAAGTCTAATTTATGCGCACTCTCTTCTGAAGGTGTGTTTGCAGATTTGTGACGAAAAACGTTCTAAAAATTCAGATTTTCTTTTGGCAGTTTAACAGGTTTATTTAAGTATAATGTATGACTTTATAAAATGATAAACTCTATTTTAAGTTAATAACCTGTTATGAAATTACTATTTCTCTTTCTAAAGAAAATTTGAAATTTTCTGAAGTTAATTATTTTCTTGCAAATTTGTTTATAAAATGATGAATTCAGTTTTTCTCACAAACGTCTGAATTTTATCATTTTGTTATTTATTAAACCAGAAATTCATGTTTGTTTTGTTTCCTTCAGTATTTTTTCTCATAAATGTGGGAGTTTCTAAAGACAGCATCAGGTAACTTAGGGGCTTTATAAAAGTATCATCTCTAATTTTTCTCAAGCTAATTAGTGAGTTTATAATGGTCAGATTTAATTATCATTCAGAGCCGTTTTCAGTCAAGTCTTTTATTTTGAAGTCAGTTTACAGTACAATCGCTGGCCTCTGATTGGCCAGCTGGGGAGCAAGAAGTGACATTTAAAAAAATATAACAGGAAACTGTTTTACATTCATTCGGATTCAAAGTAAAAATATAAAAATCTGCTTTTAAAAATAGAAACGTACAAACAGGAAAGTTTTCTAATCGTTCGAACATTCATCTGTACACTCATTAAAGCCTCGTTAATGGTTTCAGACATGAGATCTAATTAATTCCCTTTTAATCAAGTTTGAGATGATCCTGAGTTCAGAGTCGAGGAGTTAGGAGTAATAGCCCTTTAATTCATTAAACTGATTATTGATCAGCTGGTGTTAGCTGCAGGGAAATGTAAACTGATGCTTTCACTGACCGTGGGACAAAGCGGTTACAGCTATGAGTGCTGAACCAATCAGGACGTAGTGAGGAGGATTCATGGCTAGAAGGAACATTCTCATTAATCCTTAAGATTAAAGTTGTTTTGTCTTTTCATGGTGCGTTGAGGGACGTCTGGACAAACCTGAAGGGTCCCTAAACGCACCATCAGAGCTAAACAGAGGGGACAGGTGAACAATAACCATCGCCATAACGACAGCGGAAGACCAGGACGCTGGTGAGAACTCAAGAGGGGTTCAAATGTACGCTTGGAACCATTCAGACCAAACAGATCCCGGGTTCCCAGCGGTTCTGGGAACTCCTCTGGTCGACTTCACATTGCAGGTAGACGTCAGGAAAAGAAGGGAAACCTTTCACAACAGCTCTTAAGAACTTCAAGATGGTTCCTGGAGTCCAAAGAACCTGAAGCGGTAGATAGAACCCTCTGACAAGACGGGAACTAAAGACATCCAGAGGAGGTGAAGTCTCCGGGTCTCTGGAGCATCTAGGTGGACCTTAAATCTTCTCTAGTCACTTTCAAAGTGCAAAAAGATGCTGGAACTGTTTCTGTTCCACCAAATAAAAGTGAAGAAGAAGGTTTTACAAAAGTTCTAGGAACTTCAGAATGACTGAAAGACCTCCAGCGGTGGGCGGAGTTAATGCTGGAGGTTCTGGGAACTCTGGAACCCTCTCTGGAATTCCAGCAGACAAACATTAAAAACAGGAGTAACTTCTGTAATAAAGGTTCTGGGAGTGACAGAAAGGCACCTGATTGGTCATTGTGGACGTGGCCACGTTGGAGACGTATGATTGGACGGTTTCCTAATGGGGTAAGAAGGTGTGGATTCCTCCCCCTCCTCATCTCAGTGGCCCATGATGTGGTTGATGTGACCCTGAAAATGGAGACCAAATTTAGAGACTCCCAACTACAACTCCCAGGGTGCACCTCGAAGGCGCTCTTACCGGTTCTCCTCCCAGACAACGGGGGCAGCAGTGCGTAGTAGGTCTGGGCTGGACTGCACCGGCCTGCACAGACAGAAAAACACACGTTAACACGTTTCCATGGTAACAGTTCTCAGCGCCTTTGAGGGTGTGATGTCCGTCTGCTGTCACGAGGACCAGCACTGACCTGCTGCTGAGTGGTCACCGTGACGCTGTGGGACGTTTCCATTGGAGAATTGGCCGATGGGAGCTCCGCCTCCAAACACCTCCTCTTCTGAAATAATTAAAAATTAATTAACAATCACAGATAAGCTTTGCCTCCAAACACCTGCTCCTCTGAAATAATTCAAAGTAATGATCATCATTAAACACCGCCTCCAAACACCTGCTCTTTAATTCAAATAATAATCAAATATAAGATCTCTCTCCAAAATCCCAACTGTCACATTTTTCTCAAAATTAAACAAAAAGAGTTCAAATCATAACTTTTTGTCATAAAATATGGACTTTTTATCCTACAAAATAACAACTGGCAAATTAAACAAAGTCAAATTTTTAAAGATGATGATTGTCATAAAATTTTAAATATTGCCAAATTGCAAATTCTGGCATGCAGCAATCAAAAATTTCACAAAAGTACAACTTTATGGCATCATTTCAGAACTTTGTTACACAATTCTGACTTTTTGTCCAAAAATAATAAATGTTTAAAAGTTGCTAATTAATCTGGAAAAAAAAATTCATGATATTTTAGGCTAATATTTCAGCTTTTTCTTTTAAAATCACAACATAAGCCTGATTGACTGATAAAACTACATTTCCCAGCTGAGAGTTCGGCACAGACACGCCACGCCCCCTCTTCCGACGACCCTCACCGCTGCGCAGCCCCTTGGATCCGCCCCCTGCTCCCGCCTCTTCAGCAGGTTAGCACACTGCATGTCTAAAACGTCTTTCTGTCGCTAAAGTCCACCGACACGGAACCGGTTTCCTCTTCAAACCGGTAACCGCTGGTTCGCCACTGGACCTCCAGAACCGCTGACGAACCGCCAAACTGCCGCCGCCAACAACGACCGTCCTTCTTCTGACCGCAGAACAAAGTTTACAACGGACGCCGCCGCGTTTCCGGCACGGAACACAATAAAAGCACTGCCCTTTCCTTTATAACCACGTGTTTCAAACTGGAGGCCCGCGGGTAACTTCCGGCCCTGCACTTCATCTTATCTGGTCCATTTAAAGAAAATGAACTTCTGCCTAGTACATTTCTGAGGAAACTTTTGATTCAGTTCTGACGTCATAAAGTGGAATAATCGAGGCGGAGAGCTAGCCCCTCACTCTGCATTTCATTTCATTCCTCACACGGGCCCCTTGTTAAAACCTGGGCCAGAAAATGACTGTTTAAAGTTCACACTGTTTGATTTTTTTTGTTTCAAAATTAATTTTACATACATATAGTTGTCTTAATTGAGTTTTAAATAATTTTCTCATCTTAATCAAATTCACAATTTGTGTATTGTTACGTCGATCTTCTAATAATACCGTATTTTTATGTCTGCCTATTATAATACAATAAATATTTCTATGGAGTTCTGTTAATAATCTTACCAGAATCTTTTGTATTTCGGTATGTTGATAATTAAATGGTCATTTTGTGCTTAATTGAAAGTTGTCCAGTTATTAAGACCAACAGTTTTGTATTTTGTGAAACCTTTACTGTTAAATAATTGTCCCAAACCTCTGCTGTACATTTGCATATAAACAAAAGTTTCTTCACAGAATCAAATCTACATTTTTGTGGAGTCTTGCAACAATCTAAACAATTTCTTTGTAATGGAAAATGGCTTCTGAAGGAAACCTAAATAGGAACATTTATACATGGAGGATACTGACAACTTTACCAACAACTTTGTGTTCTTTACTTTTACCTCTCTGAAGTGAGATGCTGTCACCCTCTTTTTCCTCAGAAGATGCCATTCAGGTGTTGTATTTAGAGAGGTGAGTATAAAAGAAAAACAAGCCTCTCTTCTGTTTTAGGCTGCTCAGCATTGCCTCGTCCCAATGAATGCGCTGCACAAACAGGTCACCATTGGCACACACAACAAAACCACACCATGACATTCTGGTGATGAGCAGCTGCCCCAGTATCTGCCAGTAATATGAATGACTTTTCTTAAGTTTGCGCTGACGTTTGTGCTTGGTCCACCATTAATGTCAATGTCAGTGTAGCTCTGGACACTAGGACACTTAATTTGCACCAAGCCAAATGCTGGTCTCCAGTGGATCATACACCAGCCCAACCATGGTGCATCTGGATGCACAACGAGTCCACACTGCATTGTTTTCACATTTTTCATGGTCGCATCGTCTTTCAAAGCTCCTGCTTCCATGTCAAGCCGTCTCTTCATGTGTTCAGTTGCTCTTACTCCCCGTAAGAGGCTCTTACTCAGCCAAGTTGTCTCCTCACACATGACACACCTCTCTGAAGTGAGATGCTGTCACCCTCTCTTTCCTCAGAAGATGTCATTCAGGTGTTGCACCTTGACCTCTTGTTGAAGCTTCAATTCGACGAGACTGGGACAATGTCACATGCAGTGAGTACAGGTGAAGTTCCTGGCTCGTTGGTACAAAACTCCAGTCAGCTGGTGTCATGTGGTCGTCGTCCAGTGGTAGTTTTGGACAAGGTGGTGCATTCTGATGTGTTATCATGCCATGGAGGATGGTGATAGGACAGAAAACTGCCAGCCTGCACTTTTCCAAACTACGGTTCATCCATGGAGATGTTCATGTGGCAGATCAGGGGTAGAATGTCAGGCTCAAATGCAGCTTAGTGAGGTGAAGGGTTCAGGGTGGAAGGTGCTGGCACATCACCCTTGTAGAGAGCGGATCTTAAAAAACAGATTAAAAAGTGGATATTTAAGTAATGTGACTACAGTGTAATAATAATATTGTATATTTGACCCAATTATCTATTACAAATGTAAAAAAGGAGTCTGAAATAATCCAGGGAAAAATATTTTGCATGTGTGCTTACATGAGGGATTTAGTTTGACTTGGTGCACTGTACAACACCAAGTACCATAAATAACCAAGTACCATCAGACTTGACACTGGTGTAAATTTACTAGACTAAAAAAGAACTGTGACTTTTTCTAACACAAGGACAAAACCTAAAATAGTGCAGTACAGTATACCTTACTCCACTAGTTGAAGTTTGGTCCACATTGCCTTCCCAGGTATAAACGTTGTATAATTACATCCCAGAACACGTTCAACTGAACTTGGAACAACAGAACAAGTCCAACAGGACCGAACGAGACATCTAGATTGCTGTCCCATCCCTCCGCTGGTGAGGAGCCGCAGATTTCTTCACTGAATGATAACTTGAGCTCTTATGGTCACCGACAGTTTGGGAAGCTCCAACAAACAACAAGTAAACAATTTCATTGTATTTGAAATTACAGCGTAGTGGCTACGGCCTCCGCTGAACCGGGAATTCTTCTGTGCTAATAATCAAACCAGGAAGTGAGGCGAGCATACAGCCCATACAGTCAAACAGTTAGTTACAAAAAACACGGTACGATTTCAATAACGTGATTAAATAAAAAACACTCTCCTAAAGTAAATTTAAACAATGACATATAGACTTTGTTTCTGCTGAATCACATATTGAAGAAATAAAACGACAAGGCCTTTCTTCCTTCCTTACTTCCTTCCTTCCTTCCTTCCTTCCTTCCTTCCTTCCTAAAAGTCATTACATGGATTAAAAATCTAAAATTTTAATTTGTATAAATGTTTTCAATTTATCCTCAAAGAATTTCCAGTAAATTAATGTAAATCAAAATTTTTTTAAATTATTAAATTAAAACATTTTTCTGATGTACCTTTGTAATTTTAAGTTGACACATCTTGTGTTTCTTTCTTAAATGTGAATATCAGTAAACTGAATTAATCTGAATAAAACGCATCAAACTGTGATAAGACATGAAAATCACATTATTGACGTTAGCAGTAACTATTTTAGAAGTTTTAGATTTTACATGTCACCATTTAGGTGCGTTATTAAACTAAATGAATCTTCAGGGATTATTAAAGCAGTTTTGAACTCATCATCGTGTGTGACAAAAAAATACAACTTTATGTTGTAAAATTGTGACAAAAAAACTAAACTAAACCCAAAGTTTTATCGTCAAAAAATCATAACAAGTTTTACAAAATTGTACGTTTTTGACAAATAAAAGAACATTTTTGTTACAGTTGTGACTTTTTTGGAATTGTTGTAAGAAGAAGAAAACAAGGATCTTTGTTGAAGTTTTAATTGTGAAACAACTTTCAGCTTTTTCTTTGACATCTTTTAAAATAATATAATGTTTTGTTGACACATTTTGCACATATTGATTATCATGTAAATCAATTGAACTGTTGTTCTTTATATTGTTCTTTATTCTGAAAAAACAGTTTTTAATTACCTCAGTATTACTATAATTTTATAATTTAAACAAACTAAATTTCATTTTCTCGATCCCGACCGGAAGTTGCGTCTCTTGGCGGTTGACGCTTCACCTTTAACGAACTTCCACCTGTCTCTGTTTTCAAACACTGTGACGTCAGAGCAGAGCGGTCCAATCAGTGCCTTAATGAACTCTCGCGTGATTTGAAGAGATTTTGGCTCAAAACTGTTCAAAATGAGAAATAGCGAACGTTTATCTTTAAACACTTCAGCAATTCGGGTTCGTAATGTCGTTAAAACCTAAAGTCATCGGAAACATGGCATTTAAATCACGCCGAAATAGAGATTTTAAATGAAACTTTATTTAAAAGGAATCTGATGCAAACGTTCGCTGTGAGGCTGCAGTGATGCGGAATTTCCAGCAGGTGTCGGCAGAACGCCACACATCTGCGCTTAAAAGTATTTGAAATTCGACGAAATGAGAACATATCTTAAAATAGATGCTAATTTTGATTTTTTTTTAAAAATCCATGTATTAATGCTCTAAACACTGATATTATCATGAAGGAAATAAATATTTACTCAGCCATGGAAATCAAACATTAATAATCACGACAGTCTCAATGGTAAAAAAAAGAAGCCAGAGAAGAAGAAAAATCCTAAGAAACCCCACTGTTCAACAGCAGCTAATTCAGGGATAAATAGGTACACTGGGATAAATATCTAAACCAGGATAAATGTTTAAATGAGAGGTGTCAAAATATTTCATACAGGTCCACATCATCTCCATGGTTACCACCACAGGGCCACATCATCTCCACGGTTACCACCACAGGGCCACATCATCTCCACGGTTACCACCACAGGGCCACATCATCACCATGCTTACCTTTAAAGGGCCACATTGCACAATCAGAAATGTCAGAAGATTGTGACTTTTTTAACTTAAGATTATGATTTTTCCTTTTGTTGGAAAATATAAAGATTTTTCAACATCTTGACATAATTACTACTGTCATAAAACAGCAAATATTTTGTAATTTCAATTTTTTGTCCCAAAATCACTTTTTAAGAATAATAAACAGAAAAAGTAATATTTACAACAATCATGAGATTTTACAAAAACGATCAATTTTTTGGTTAAAGACTTTCAAACTTATTTTATCTTAAATATCTTAAATTTTATATATGAAATCACGACTGTATCTTCTAAAAAAATTCTAAATATTTTCTTGTAAAATTGTACATGTCAGGATATTGCATAAAAAAGCAAAATCTTGCCATGAAATTTCGAATTTTATAAAAACCCTAACTTTTTTAAGTTAAATCATGTCAGGAGCAAAAATAAAAAAAAATGAAACAAAACTTTTGTGTCAGAAAATCTCAACTTTTGTACGACTTCAAGTTTTTCCAACTGTGTTTTTCAATTTACAACTTTTTTAGCTTAACATTATTTACATATTTTTTTGTCATAAATTGTTGATTTTTTCTATATCAACCATTTTTGACATACAATTAAAATTTCCTCATGTCCCAAAATCTAACATTTTAGTTTCAAAATTGCAATGTTGTTAAAAAAAAGAAGTAAATTTTGTCATGAAATCTCAAATTTAAATTTGGCTATAAACAACTACATTTACAAAACTGTGATTTTTCTTTATTTGGACAAATTTCCATCTTTAAATTGTGAAATCGACGGTTTCTCGTGAAATGACAGATTTTTGTTGTGAAAAAAAAAATCAACTCCAGGAAATTTACACATTTTTGTTGTAAAATTGTAAATTTGACAAAATCGTACCCCAAACAACTTCAACAATTTTTCCACCTCATAAGAACTCCTGCACAACTGCGCTCTACAGCAGCGAAGAAATGAAAAAGAGAGAGACTTCCCTGCTTTGAAGAGTGCTAATGCTAACACTGCTACCAAGCTATTAAGCGTAACTACGCTGCAGCTGCTAGCTGCTAGCTGCTAGCTGCTAGCTCTGCCCACTCCACTGTAACACTGATGGACACATCAAAAAGTGCCTCCAGTATGAGACGACAACTGAATATAAGTCCAACAAAGCTCCAAACAGGCGACTGAGGCTGAGATCGTGAAAGATGTCAGACAACCTTTCAACCCTGCAATTTTATTTTGAACTTGTCCTGTCCAGCATCGTGGCCCTCAGAATGTTGTCTGAGGTCCGACAGATTTCCTTCCACAAGCGGAGCGTTACGGCTCGGCCATGATGCTTCAGTTGATACATAAATGAAACTTTATTAAAAATTTGCAATGGACAAAGGGATGAAAAAGAAAGAATATAGAAAGAGAAAGAAGTATGAAAAAGGTTTAAAGGGAAAGAGGGAGATAGAGAAGAGAGAGGCACAGAGAAGTCTGATTCTAGACCTGCAGAAGGAAAAGACAAAACCGAAAAGCCACAACAACAAACAACATCTGCATATGTAACAAGGGTTAATTTGACTGTGTATAGTTCCACAAAACTGTGTTTTTGGCCTGACGTTTGTATAAATACTCAAGTGGAACTTTTCTTTTCTGTACATTCTTTAATTGGGGCAACACATGTTATAAAAGTTTTAATTCTGTTCTGCATCCTCTTTTTTTTGTGATGTGTGGTGAGGAAAGGTGAGCTCCCATTCTGTACTTTTATTTAGCATTTTATTTGTTTTAATTTAATATTTTATTTTACAAGATTTGTTCCATGTTTTATTTTTAGAGTGTTTACACACAGGGCAGGGAGGGAGGGAGGGCGTGCCCTCAGGAGAGCTCCAACTCCAAAAAGCCAATGAGAACGCACAAGGACAGGCCGAGCTCCGCCCACAGCCCCCCACCCGTGGCCCCTCTCACTGCATCCCTCACCCGACCACACAGCCTGCCGTGATGACAAGGAAACGGCCCCGAACCCCCCCTCTGCACCAAGTATCCCCAACAGCGGGCCCCACCATGCAAACAACCACACGCCTCCATCACTGCAACGCCAGCGCAGGGACAACCATCACCCAGCCCCACCGCTGCCACCCAACCATCCAAAACATCAGCTCCACTCCTGAAAGGATGCAACCCCCCCCCCACAGCTAATCTACAACCCTCCACGGCACCCCCCAACCAGGGCCAACAGCCCCCCAACGGAGCAACGAGTGGGGCAGGTAACCATGGATCCCACCAGTCTGCCCCAGCCAACACCAGCAACCCCGACCACCCATCCATGAAGCGACACGTGCACCCATGCCGGCCAGGAACCAGAGCCTGACTCGGGTTTGGTGTGTTTGGTCCCATCTTCCTGATGGGCTTGTTTAAAAAGCTGGGAAACATAGAGGTTGTCCTCAGGCGGGACGTCTGCGTTAACAGACTTCCAGTTAAATTATCCTGTTTTCACAGACAAACATGTAAACAGTTTTACTCCCAAGAACAGATACGTACTGGATAGAAATAAATCTTTGCACTTGGATCCCTGGATGGAAAAGATGTGTGGCCCATAAGACATTTATTAAATGATCTCATGAAAGCTTCTGTATGGACTACAGTTTCAGTTGCACGTGTGTTCAGTTTAACAACATAATAAAGTCTTCAGTCAAACTACTCGTTCAAAATACAAACACTCAAATTCCTGAACTTCAAACGAACGGAGTCGACTTCCTGGATGAATGTAACACTAATAAACAGAAACGTTAAGAAGTGGGGAACAACTCCCCTCACACACCAGTTTGGATTATAACAGCTGTAATTATTAATTATTCTTTTAACGCGGGTACTCTGGAACCTTCTGGGAGGACCTGCAAGACCTGGATCTCAACAAAAAGTCTTCTGACTCACTAACAAGACAGGACATTATATGAGGGACCCCTAAAGACGGAATCAGTGACTTCGTCCTCAATAACCTGCTGATCTTCGTTTTTAAAAGGCTGATGGACGACCACCTCAGTGCCTTCAGACTGATTCAAAGCAAACACGGTAAACAGACACATCTTAAAATATTTGAAGACGACTAGTGTCATGTGCAGCTCTGACAGCTCCACTCCTGGAGATTCTCTCCTCCAATCAACCTCTGCCACTCTAATATTGTCCACCTGGTCCTCGTTGCCTCTCTCTATTTATTGCCTCACCACATCCAGCTTCCCTTTGCCGGTTCGTCTTCGTCCTTGTACCTAACGTTCTAGCCTTTTGCCTTCCAGTGATTCTTGACCCCCAGCTTGTGTTTTGGATCCAGCATTTTGGATATTTGCTTTGTTTGGACTTTATTAAAAGTATTATTGAATTTGCTACATTCCTGAGTCCTCTTCCTTCTGCCGCATGACAACTAATGCCCCCGTCTCACGTCTCCCTTTTTTAAAATGTATCTATTTTTGACCCTTCGTTTATTCACCTCCCGACTTACTTTACTGGTCTTCTGTCTGATTTACTGTCCCCCTCTTATATTAATGCATATTGTTCTGTGTGCATTATATATCCAATTTGTTCAATCAGAAAACAAAACAAAAACCTTTGACGAAAGTCTCTTATTTCAAACACTGTGACATCACAGCAGAGCGGTCCAATCAGAGCCATGATGAGTTTTTGGCTCAAAACTGTTCAAAATGAGAGAATAGTGAACGTTTATTTTTAAACATTTCAACAATCCAGGTTCGTAATGTTGTTAAAACCGAAAATCAGAAACATGACTTTAAATCGCGAGGAAATCGAGCTTTTAAAAGAAACTTTATGTAAACAGAATCTGATTTTTTTCCACAAATTTCCAACTTAAAATTTTTGTGAAATCGAAATTTTCTCGTGAAATTCCAGATTTTGTTGTGAAAAAGAAAAAATCAACTTTCAGAAAATCTTTGTCAGAAAATCACAAATTTGACAAAATTGTGAGTTTTTGTCATAATATTACAACTTTTTCATAAATGTTTTACTGAAAAAACAGAAATAATTGTTGTTAAATAATTAAAAAAAAAAAATGTAAATCCGCTCGCTGTGGCAGGAAACTGCTGCTCAACGCTCGTTTGGTAGAAATGTTAATTAGTGATAAAAAAGGACACAGTTAGAGGTCAAAAGGGGAGGAGCTTGATTGACAGACAGGTGATGAATCACAGACGGATGGACGGATGGACTGATGGACGGTGGTCTCTGGGGTCTCCTGAGACAATAAACGAGTGGAAGCTGTTTGAGGAAACGAAGCGAAAGAACACGAACAGATGAAGGAGTGCGAGGAGGAGGAGGATGAAGGTCGGCGGAGTGCTAAACGCTGTCTCAGGTCCGGTTCTGGTCCCTCAGGCCGACCCGTCTCACTTGTTTCTCATCATTTTCATGTCGGAGGATTCTAAGCGGAAAATCTGGGTCCCTGAGGCCCCGAAACATGAAACAGTTTCTCCTCCTTCAAACGCTGCTCTTCCTCCTGAACAGACACACTCCTCCTGCTTCAGCTGAGATCAAACCAGGCCAGGACCAGGACCAGACCCTGGATCAGGACCAGAACCTGGACCAAGACGAACCATGGTGGTCTGGTTCTGAGGTCACTTCACAGGTCACACGTCTGACATCAGACCTTCAGAGCTCTGTGAAGAATCTTCACACTGAAGACCACCAACAGGTCCACTCTGAACAGCTGTGACTGCTCTCGACCAGTCTGGCCTAGTCTGGATCTCTTTGGACTGCTCTGGATCAGTCTGGTCCCTTTGAGTCTTGAATCATTCTGGTCTGTTCTGAGCTTTCCTAATCTGTTCAGATCCTGCTTGGTCCTGGTTCTGGTCCTGGTCCATTCTGGTCTTTCCTGGTGTGTTCTGTTGTCCTGTTCCATGTTGATCCCTTGGTTCTGGTCCTTTCTGGTCTTTCCTGGTGTGTTCTCATCTTTGAGGATGGTGTTGGATCAAGCTGCTCTCTTCTGGTACTAGTTTATTGTGGTCTTATTGGACCAAACTGGACTGGTTCTTGTCTGTTTGGTAATTGGCCATGTTGGTCCATCCTGGATCTTGTCTCTCTGATCCATTCAGTTGGTGTTGGACTGTCTGCCCTGGTCCTGGTTAGCATGTTAGCAGTTTCTCAGTTGTTAGCATGTTAGCAGTTTCTGTCCTTTTAGCATGTTAGCAGCTTCTTTTTAGCATGTTAGCAGTTTCTCTGTTGCTAGCATGTTAGCAGTTTCTCTGCTTTTAGCATGTTAGCAGCTTCTTTTTAGCATGTTAGCAGTTTATCTGTTGCTAGCATGTGTGACAGGTCATCTGATGTCTCTGTCTTCTGTCATTAGCATCTGTGGTTTAAAAATGTCCTATCATGCACCTGCGTTCTTCATTTTTCCTCATGAAGAATTCATCAGACAGAAACGTCAACAAAGTGGAGAACAGAATGGAACGTCCTCAGAGGACGAGGATGAGCCAGAAATCTGACAGTCACATTCAGAGGTTTTCGTTTCTGGTAGATGTTTCCATGCCGATGGGGACAGGAAGATCAGACGGAGATGAGACAAAATGTTTTACTGATGCTGAAGACAAAAGGGTTTGAAGTAAAAACAGTTTATGAAAACAGAAATGATTTTCAAATTTAAGATCCATTTAAGATAAAAGATAGCCAATTCTACATTTGATTGGAAAATGTGAATGTGTTGTAACTTTTTCTGTCAGTTAGCATGTGCTACCATTTTAGCAATTCCTCTGTCAGGGTGTGTTGTTGTGTTTGTCTGTCAGTCTGTGGTGCACATTTGCCCTTTCTCTCTCAGTTAGCATATGATGGCATGCTAACCATTATCTGTTGTTAGCATTTGTTATCTTGTTCAGGACATGTTAGTGTGTGCCATTTTTCTGTTGGTTAGCAATTTCTTTGCCAGTTAGCATACATTGTTATGTTATTTATTTTCTCTGGTGTAATCATGTTATCATATGTTTGCATGTCTGTCGTTAGAAGGCGCTGCCACTTTAAGAATTTTGTCTTTGGTTTCAGATGATTACACGTTTGCAGTTGTTAATGTTAATTTGTGAAATTAAGATTCCATTAACTTGTAATTAACTGATCCTGGTTCTGAGTGTGTTTGGGCCCAACACAGGTTGTTTTCATAACTTCTGAGGACTTCAAAGGTTAACTGATATCCTCACATCTACAGTAAGACAAGAACACACACACACACACTCTTACCTCAGGTTCACTTTCTCTATTAATTGGTTCCCTCAGCAACCACTCAGATGAAATATTAACTTTAATGGCCTTTACACCTTTATTGATCGTTGTGTGACTGACACCTGACAGTGTGTGTGTGTGTGTGTGTGTGTGTGTGTGTGTGTGTGAGAGAGAGTGGGTGCATGCATGTGTGTGTGTGTGTGGGTGTGTGTCCAGGTTAATCAGGATACAGTAAGTAAAACCTGCAGCTAAACACATGAGCTCTTGTTTCTGTGTGTGACTGTGATTGACAGGTGTGACAGCTAGATGATTGATTACCCTCCAGCCAACCAGAGCCAGACGTGTAAACCCAGTAGGCTGGGGTCACTGGGAGGGAGGTGGGGTCAACCAGTCAGTCCACACAAGTTCATTTCTAGTTCCTCTGAGCGAAACCACTCAGTCTAGGACCCAGGAAAACCTCTGACTTTCTTTCTTGAACCTTTGAAGAGTTCCTCTACTGACCACTAGAAGGTGCAGTTCCTCCACCGATCACTAGAGGCTCCAGTTCCTTTACTGACCACTAGAGGCTGCAGTTGAGCTACCAATCACTAGAGGCTGCAGTTCCTCTACCGACCACTAGAGATGGCAGTTCCTCTACCGACCACTAGAGGCTGCAGTTCCTCTACCGACCACAAGTGGCTGCAGTGTCTCAACTGACCACTAGAGGCTGCATTTCCTCTACCGACCACTAGAGATGGCAGTTCCTCTACTGACCACTAGAGGTTGAAATTCTTTTACCGACCACTAGAGGCTGCAGTTCCTTTACCGACCACTAGAGGCTGCAGTTCCTCTACCAATCATAAAAGGTGAAAGTTTCTGTTATGGCAACTAGAGGCTGCAGTGCCTCTACTGACCACAAGAGGCTGCATTCACTCAACTGACCACTGGAGGTTGCATTTCCTTTACTGACCACTAGAGGCTGCAAGTTCCTCCACCGATCAGCAGAGGCTGTAGTTCCTCCACTGACCACTAGATGCTGCATCAGGAGGACCAGACTGCTGCAGCTGTGTACGGTTCTACTGAGGCTCCTTCAGACTTCCAGTAATCACTAATCAAGAGTCACCAAACGTTAATGACCTTGTGAAGGTCAAAGTCAAACTTCTGATGAAATTAAATGATCAACAAAGATCTTTGTAGTGTGAAATTTAACAGATAAAAAATCAAAAGCGAAGAAAAAAGTAAAAGTAAAACAAAAATAAAAAAATAAAAACAAATTCAGCAGAAAACAAAGGTTTCTTTTCATGTGAGAGTGTTCTGGAGTCCATGAAGGAGGTCTGAACCTGGCCCTGAAGGGTCATTAATGAAGAGGAGGAGGAACTCCTGGAGAGACGAAGGCTTGATTGATTTTCTGTCAGTTTGAAGCTCAGACTGAAAAAAGAAAAACCGTTTGACCAAAAATGTTGAAATCAGCTCCCAGAGGAGCTTTAGTGTTTCTGAGTGAAAACAGGAAGCAGCAGACGGAGACGTCAGAACTTCTCTGAACATCACAATCTGCGTTCCACTTTTACTTTTAAAACGCACACGAGCGTCTTCATCCAGCTACAAACAAAGCAGAGACGCTTCCAGCTTCCTGGAGCCTCGGGGCGATCTGCTCATCTGTTACTAGAAGAAGAAGAAGAAGAAGAAGAAGAAGATCACATTTATTTCTGATTGAACTGAAGCTCCAGCAACAAACCTGGCTGAGCAGCTACGCACTTAGATTATTATTGTTATTATTATTTAATTTCTAGTTTGTTTTTTAATTTAATTTAATGTACTAATAATAATAATAATAGACAAAAAAGACAAAAAACAGAGGTAATTAAAATAAGAACAATAAAATATAACAGATCAATGAAATGGGCAAGCATGGAACAGAAGAACAGAGTAATGGGGAAGTGTGACTTTGAAAATGAGGATATTCACCTGCAAAGTTTAAGGTAAAATAATCAGTTTACAGCACCGCTGTATATTTTGAAGTTTATATTAAATATATGAAATAAATATCCACAAGTTTCATGATTTGAGTTTTTTTTTTTCAATGGAGGAGTACTTTTGAAGCTCCAGTTGAAGTTCAGAAGGTCATCCAGCCTCCTGGTTTCTGCTCCAGCAGTTCTTCTCTCGCCCTGTAGGGGGAGCTGTTGTTCCATCTGTAAACTGAAATAAATCAGAGCAAAGCAGCAACCCAGTAATAATCACAAAAACCAGTCTGAGCGGAAGACAAATTGAAGAAATCCAAACTTTCAGACTAAATGACATCATGGAAGAAGAAGAAGAAGAAAGAGAGGAGGAAAGAAGACGAAGAATAAAAAGAAGGAGAAGAGGAAGAAGAAGAAGAAGAAGGAGAAGAAGGAGAAGAGGAAGAAGAAGAAGGAGAAAAAGATGGAGAAGAGGAAAAATAAGAGGAAGGTTTTTATTTTTAGGGGCTCTTTGGTGTTAGTCCAGCTCCTGATCCAGGTGCCGGTCCTGGTTCCTGATCCTGGTCCAGGCTGATATCCAGGTTCTGGTCTTGGCTGAGTTCTTCTGCAGCAGTTTTACCTTGAAAAGACATCAGACAGGTCCTTGAAAAATCCTGGAGAGTCCTGGAAGAGTGGCGAGTCAAGGGACCTGAGATCAGTCTGAGTCCAGATGAGAACAAAGAGAACAGGGCTGGAACTGGTCCAGAACCTGTTTATCAGAGCCACACACACACACGCACACACACGCGTGCGCACACGCACACTCACACACACACACACATACAGATATCCTCATGAATACTCGTTTTGAGGCCTCTGACTTCGTTCCTTCTGCTGTTACCAGCTGAAGTTTAACCTGACCCACCAGGATTCTGGACCAGACTCGGGTCTGTGACTGCATTTGTCCTCATGATGCAATAAAAACAAGATTCATACACACACACATAGATGGAGGGGGTGGGGGGGCTTTCTGTCTCTGAAACACAAAAGTAAATAACAGAATGAAAAAAAAACAACAACATGAATGCCATAACAAACAAAAAAGAGTAAAAACTGCAAAAATTCAGTTTGACCCTGTGATTGTTTTAAAACATTAAATGAAATTAAAGTTAAACCACATGTATTGCTGCCGCTGCTCCTACTGCTGATGATGATGCTGCTGCTGTTGATGATGATGATGATGATGCTGTTGATGATGATGCTGCTGCTGCGGCTGCTGCTGTTGATGATGATGATGCTGCTGCTGCTGCTGCTGCTGTTGATGATGATGATGATGCTGCTGTTGATGATGATGCTGCTGCTGCTGCTGCTGCTGCTGCTGCTGCTGCTGTTGATGATGATGATGATGCTGCTGCTGCTGATGATGCTGCTGCTGCTGTTGATGATGATGATGATACTGTTGATGATGATGCTGCTGCTGCTGTTGATGATGATGATGATGCTGCTGTTGATGATGATGCTGCTGCTGCTGCTGCTGCTGCTGCTG
>JBAMYA010006730.1:0-17970 GCA_037176975.1 Arrhamphus sclerolepis | reverse complement strand
AGAACTTCCTCAGACCATACGTACACACAAATGAGGAAGCCGAACTGATTCAGAAAAAGCAAATACAGAGCTTTTAAGTACATGCAGAGTATATAAAACCACATTCATTAAAGAGATTTAATTAATATTTTTTTTCTAAAATAATCAAAATATTTTTTAAGGAAAATGATGAATTGCTTATCAATCGTTTTTGCCAATAGCGTATGTAGCCTATTGCAGCTGTGATTCTCTGGAGCATCTAAATCATCCGACACATCGTTCTCATACCTCATGTAAGTCCTGTCCACGCTTGGTTTCCATGGCTACTGGTTACAGAGAAATAGCAGACCAGGTTGGGGTTTCACAGCTCGCATCAAATCTAAAGCTGAAGATCTTTTTCCAAACCCGACAGGATCCGACGGCTTCAGACTTAATTTCAATCATTTCCACGGTCTTGGAGAGCCAATCAGATCACTCTATCCTTGTAGTGGCCCAACTTTTAAGACCCGATTACACCTCTAATCAAAGCTCCATTGATTGACTCAATACAACACATGAACAGAAAAAAAGAGAAAAACCCCATCAATGTGCAGATAATCTGTGTCATATCCGTAACGCTGTCCCCACTGGCCATGTAGCACCCACAGCTCTTCAATTTGCAAAACAGTACAGCGGGAATGCGTTAATTTATTTGTTTTGTTTTGTTTTTTTCCTCTCATCTTGGCATCAACTTTTATTTTCACTTATCTGGGCCACAGTGCGCTTCTCTGGGGATTCTACGTTAACAGCCCCGTTATTGCGGTATAGGCTAATGCGTCCAAGCATTTTTATTTGTTTATTTATTTATTTTTTACTCTTATCTTTTATTCATACCGAGGAGACACTGGAAAAATATAAAATTTCTGGCTTCCACCTCGGACACAGCTGTTTCAATTTCTGTGGTTGTAAAGTTCATATTTCGCCTTTTGGTGCCATCTCTTCTAACAGTAACATTCATTCATTCATGAATTAACTCCAGGCAGGCGGTTTCCTTATTTGGAGAAAAGGGGGCGTGGCTGTATGCTAATCACAAACTGTGAGCCGGCGCCTGTGTACTAAGATCCAGTCTGATTCACAAACATATGCACAGTGGTAAGAACAGAATTGGGAACCTGCGTATCGCAGGTTTCATGAGTCCCGCGGTGATTTTGCGCACGCATTTATTTTTTGCGGGAAATAGGAACATTTCCACGCAGATATTCGTGTATGAGGCCCATTGACATAACCAGGAGAGGAAATATTTATTCAAAGAAACAGGCTTTTAACATAAAATGGAATAATATCTGAGGTCCTTCATGGCTTCCCCTCCAATCAAACACTAAGATGTGGCCTATCAGGAACATTCGTTCTGTACTCAGTGATGAGTGCAGCCCATGGGAGATAAATAGACTTTTTTTTTCCCCATCTGTGACTTTTCAAGGGCAATCACTTTCATCTCTCCGAGCCTTACAACAACACAACGTGATGCCCTCTCCACGCTGTTGTAAGAGTTGGCAGGAACAATGCAAATAATTCCCTCCCCCACCAATTCTTCTCTTGACAATCACGTGTTGAGTGGGTGGTGGGAACACAAGCTTAACCTTCAAGCTCAAGGACCTTGGCTATGTAAATTTAAGAGGATGTCTGTCACATCCATCATCACAAGTGAGTTGATGAGACCTCAGTCTCTACAATGACTTATCAGCACACAGCACTTCTGAAAGAACACACGCACAAAGTATTATTACCACTAAGTCACAGGAATCACAACTGAATTTGCTTTTCCAGAGTTGCCTCATGTTAACAGGACCTTTTAATATAGCTATCACTGGATTTAATAAATGGTGAAATAAAACACAAAAATTCAATTTTCAGGGCCCGCGGGCCAAATCTGGCCTGCCACTAAATTTTATCTGGCCCCTGAGAACTTTAAAAGACAAATCATGAACTTCTAACTAAACCCACTCTGAGGAAATGTTTGATCCAGTTCTGACATCAAAAAGGAGAATAGCTGAGGTGGAGCAGCTGGTTTATGTTAGAAATTGAGGATTTAGTAAATGATTGAATAAGTTTTACCACAAAAAGTTGATTATTTTTATCCAAACCTGAGATTTTTGCAAAATGCAGAAGCATTTTAGGCCAAAAAGATTAAATTAAACAAAATTTTCAATTTTAAGGCTGTTGTAATTTTATGTCAGGATGTTGCAAAAAGTTGATCATTTTTGTGACATTTGTGATTACACGATAAAAAGGGTTAAAACATCAAACATCTGGGAATATTTCCAAAAGATGGCCACCAATGATGAACTGCTAAGCGAATGTCTCAGGCAGAAGAAACATAATATGGAAGAGGATGAGGCACCATCATGGAAGGACAAACCCTTAAACGGGATGTTCCATTGACAGAGCGAGTGGCTGATATTGAGAAATCCTTCCAGTGGCTAGAAAATCCTGGTCTGAAGGAAGGTACAGAAGCGCTGATCAGAGCAGCTCAAGAACAGGACCTGGTAGAAGCCCCAGTGTTGGAAGGTGTAACCATCCAGGAGGATGAGGAAGAGTTCTTTTTTTTAATATTAATATAAAAGCAGCTACTGATGTAGATGTGCTGAAACATATACTTCACTAATACTTCAAACAAAAAAGTTTTGGACAGCTGTTGAGTTGGATGGCCAGTAAAGAGACTCACCCCAGTTTTGCCCTCTCTTGGCAGCACTATTATTCACGCACTAAAGTCAGATCGAAAGGTAGTGAAACTTTCAGCTGTGGCCTTATTTTAACTGCTGTCTGCGACATCACGTCAGGCCAGACTTTGTTCAGTCTGTTTTAGCTCAGTTGGAAATTAATGGACCTCTGTTGATTTACGGCTTAAGTCTGTTGTGGTGTGAATAAGAGTGCATACACTGAGCTGGAGGAGGTCGCTATAAATGACCCTGGATGTGCAAAGGTGAGGCTCAAGGTAGATTTACCAGTGCAGCAACAAATAACCCAGAACGAGACTGATAAGCTTGTAAATCTAAAGCACAGACCTTATGTTGCTCACTATATCCATCTGGCTAAAGATAGTGGTATATTTGCTGTACTGGTGAAGGAAGGATGAAAGTTTCTGCCACTCAATCTAGAAATGGCCACCCTGCTGTTCTGTGTGTGCACAGAATTTCAAATAGTTATTGAAAGATGTGGAATTAGGGATTGGACAAAGTCAATTTCAGAGCCTGTTATTCTGTTAAATGTGCAACGTATCATTACCATCAGCTTAAATTATTTTGTGGGTCTGAGACCTTTATTTGCCAAATATTGGTTTTGAGAAGATTTTTGAAGTTTCTTTTGGCCTCTAGTAGTGAGTCCTCCTGTGTGGGTTCAAACTGAATATATATCTAATATATATTTGACAATGCTGGTTGTCCACCAGGTTATAAATAATTGAGACAATGATTTATTTTGTAGGTTCGCCTCTTGTGCACTTGGTTTTTAATTTTTTTTTTTAACTTGATTTCAGTCACATTATAGAATCCAGGCCGCCGCTTGATTTTATCTGAACCATGAGGTGGTACAAAGATAAGATTTAAATGCGACTACCTGTTTGACTCAGTACTGACATGAACAAGTGGAGAGCAGCTGGTTTATGTCAAAAATGAATGATTTACAAAAGATTTTACTACAAAAAGGCTTTGTAAACTTGTGATTTTTAGGACAAAAAGGTGAAATTTTATACAATTTGCAATTTTACAATTGCAAATTGTATATATTTTCTGTTATAAATGAATATAATTTAATTAATTTATAATTAATAATTAAATTTTTATTTAATGTATTCATTTTATTGAACATAATTTTGCTGTAATTTAATTATTGTAAATGTAATTTTATGTTAAATTATGTAAAAAGTGTAATTTGAAGTTCTGGGACATTTATGATAGTATGATTAAAGTCTTGTTTACTGGGGGAAGTTTCTAAAAATGTGCTTTATTTTTTTTAAAGAAAAAAAAGTGATTCTAGTATAAAGGTCTCAATTTTATGTTTGTCTACTTTGAAAATTGAGATTTTGACAGTCACTTTTTCTGAAAAAAAGCTGATATTGCTAAGTTTGCCTTTTTTTATAACAAAATTTGCTTGTATAACAAAATTTGCTTCTTTTTTTTTTTAAAAAAAAAAAAAGAAAAGTCAGTTATTTTTTAAATTTGCAGTTATACAAGAAAAGATTGTGACTTTAGTACAAAAGCCTCAATTTGATGATAAAAGTCACTTATTTTGTTTTATTTTTTTTAAACAGCAAAGTCCAGGCACCAGTGGGAAATCTGACAACATAGCTGGTTTAGAAAAGAAAGAACTGGTCCTTTAACGGTAACCATGGTGATGATGTGGCCGAGGATGAAACAGAGTTTGACACCTCTGATGTAGATGTTGACAGTTTGCAGATCCCTGAATGTTACTGCAGAACATCTGATTCATCCAGCACCACTGGTGCCTCCAACGGACTGACACAATAGTAGATAGCTGCTTTTAATAAAGCGGCTGATCGGTGCCGATGCTTTAATGCACTCCCATCAGTCTTGTTATTATTAAAATATGATGACTTGTGTACACAGAGACACTAAAGCAGATAAAAAGCAAACTCTATGTGATTGATTTGGTCTGAAGGGCACAGGCAGCGGCTGAGCCTGATAGGACACAATCAAACAGCAGCTGAAATTAGGAGTTGGCAGGACATGTTAGGAAAAAGTTTGCAGCATTAATGCGAGCAGTATGTTTACCAGAGTCCCGGCTGGCTCGGCGCCTGCTCTTGAAGCTAATAGTTTATTACAGAGGATGGCAGTTGTGAGTAATGAATTGTACCTTGTTTCTTGCAGCTTAGATAAACTGCTGGATTCAGGTTTGTATACTGGAGAGATAACGGAGCTGTCAGGAGGCCCAGGAAGTGGCAAATCTCAGGTGAACATTTCCTACCCCTCTCCTCTATCACTGATCACTTCAGCCTCATAAATTTGTCCTGTTTAGAATTCTCTTTTCTTATCTGATTTCTTTTTTTCTTTTAAAAGCTGCAGTAATACATCTTAGACTCAGTGGTTGAACTACTCGCATCGCCTGTGCTTTCCCTTCTTCCTAATTATTCCTTTTGCTCATTTCATGTCTTCCAGGTGTGTTTTGGCGTTGCGGTGCGCGTTTCTTACCAGCTGAAACAGAGTGTCGTATACGTGGATACGACGGGAGGGCTGACTGCCAAGCGCCTGCTTCAAATGCTGCAAACTGAAACGAGTAACGCGGACGAGCAGGTGTGCTGACACTCACCTTTCAACAAATATACTATATAAACGAAAAATGCATATAAACTCTAACTTTCCAGATGGAAGCTCTTCAGAGGATTCACATCTTTCGTTTGTTTGACATCCACGCTTTACTCGACTGCCTGTACGGTCTTTGCGGCGGCGGGCTTCAGCAGGTTTGTTTTGCAATTTCTTTTTACATAAAATACAGCAGCTGCACCTGAGAGACCTGTGAGAGAGCGAGATCAGATCTTCGGTAATCTAATTTTGTCACATTTGGTATTAGGTGTCTGGCGGTGGCTCTGTCAAGGCGCTGATCGTGGACTCGGTGTCAGCTGTTATCTCTCCTCTACTGGGAGGCAAACAAAATGAAGGTGATATCTCTTTCTGCTGCTCCATCAGAGTTAATCATGCCTGAAGCTGTGTTTACACCTGCAACTACACATAACAAGAAGGGTCCTGCACGTTCTTGGAAGCAAAAACATCTAAGCTCCAACCGTGTGTAAAAATGACACATCTGTACAGTCATATTCAGACCGTAACAGTTAAAGCAGAAGCTCAGACAACAGAGGAAATGCATCTGTGTAATGAAACATGGAGCAGCTGAAACTGGAGTCTCATCTCTTGAGACTCAAGATGATTAAAGTTCTTTATCCAGCTACACTTTATTCAGCTTTATTGCTGCCATCTGGTTCATAGAAGGCCCCAAAACTGTGATCTAATTAAACAGCCGCTGAGTACTCCAGGATTCATAAACCTATTTCAAATAACTAAAAACAAACAACATAATAAAACCCTGAAGGGGACATAATATAGAGAAGAAGAAAAAAATCACAGTAGTTGCTATCAACTCTTTCACTTCAGTGAGCCAGATGTGCATGGTTCTGTGACATCACAGACCCCACTTCTGTCTTAATGTGGGTCCAAACTGTACGATTTTGGACGTTTCAGATGAAAGATGGTCAACGGAATGATTTAAGCGACGTCTTTTATCCAAGTCTTTAACTGTCAATGTCAAATGATGCTGTTTACCACCCAGACTAAAACATCTCAGCTCTGTTGTCATCACATTAAACCCTATCAGAGATGCTCTACAGGGATGGACTGATCTGACTGACTCCCCAAGACTTTTGGCTGTAATTAATGAGCTCCAACAGATGGTACCTAGACAGTCTCACATTGTCCTGGGTCATTTAAATAGCTTAGGGTATAGCTTAGATCCTACCCTGGTGACGTTGGGTCGTACCATGGTGACGCTGGGTCCTACCCTGGTGACGCTGGGTCCTACCCTGGTGACGCTGGGTCCTACCATGGTGATGTTTGGTCTGTTGTCTTGTTCTGCATTTTGAGCAAATTTAGAGCTTGTGATTGACATATATTTGACATGTGAGGTTAGCCTGCATGTTTTGCTAGTATAGATCTCAGTTTCATCCGTCCACAGATTGCTGCTCCTTATTTTAAAGCTTTCTGCTCCTGAAGCTTGTGTGTGGTTTACACTTTATGCTGAATCCCCTGTATTTGCTCACTTAAAGGATTCTTGGATAATGATAAGTCCAAGTCCTGGCGAGTGTTGTGCACTCTGCTGGATGTTGTGAAGAGGTTTTTCTGCTATGAATCACTGCTGTTATCTTCCCCAGATGTCCTGGCCTTTTTATGTTGCTGAGCTCACCAGTGTGTGCGTGTGGGAGTGTGAGTTTTTTTTTTCCATCCCTCTCTCTCTCTTTTTTTTTTTCTTCTTCTGCAGAATCCTGTGAACTGTTGATTTGGCCTCTCCTAATGTTCCAGCTATCTCTGTGATGGATTTGTTTTGTTTCTGCAGCCTAAGCATGGCCTGGATACTTCCAGTTAGAGCTACTTTTTACTTCGGGGTTCTGAGTTCACTTCCAAGTTGTAATTTAATCCAGACCTTTTAGGTTTGATTAAAATGCAATCAAAACGTTTTTCCGTTGATTAAAAACAAGATATAAAGAGATATACTGGTATCTTGTATCAGTTGTGAAGGGATGGAGATCATCTCTTCCAGTAGTTCTGACATCACCTGTTCTTCTGTGATGATTGATGGCTGAAAAAACCTTTTTAATGTGGCCTCCATTAGAAAATATCTTAAAGGAGCTGCAATTCCTAGATTGCAAATTCTGTTTTTTAAAATATCCCTGAAATGAAAGCTGCAGGTCTACACTTGGATAATGTCAGGAATGTTTATTTCAAATCCAGGTCTGGACCTAACCTTTTTAGTATTACAAAAAAATCGGCAAATTCTGCTTTTTTTTTTCTCTTTTCTCATAAAAAGATTTATTTTTTTCATAAAGTCTCATTCTATAAAAAAAATGTAACTTTTCTGCTAAAATCAGCTATTTTTCTTGTAAAATTGCAAAATAATAATAAAAAGGTATATTAAATGCAAATTTTTCTTTTTTTTTTACATAAAATTACAACTGTCTTAAGGGCCTTGGGTTTCACACCAGTGCTCTTAAAGAATATTAAAAATGGACTCTTGACGTTAAACCCACTTTGATTTTCTTACTGCGAATATGTTTTAACCGTTAAAGTTGAGTTTAAACTTGTTTGTGCTCTCTAAGTTCAGAAACACGAACGTAACGTTCAGAGTTTCTGCTACAGCAGCTTACAGTGTTATCTGAAAGACACTGAATGTATTCTGTCCGTGCACCAAAGTCTTCCCAACTTCATGTGCCTCCAGGCATGTCCTTGATGATACAAGTGGCGGGACTTCTTAAGACGATGGCAAAGGACTTCAACGTTGCGGCTGTGGTGAGGATGACACAGTCCTTGATGTGTGCTGCTCTGAATGCAGGATGCATTTCCACCATCAGTCCACTTCCTCTTCCTCCTGTTATTGCTTTCAGATCCAATAAGAAAATAACTTTTTTTTCTTCTTCTTCTTTTTGCCTTTGTTGGCTACAAGGAAGAACTAACCACATTTAGAAAAATATCCTTCACCTCCAGTCACTACAGTATTTTAACCCTTTGATGCTCCTTCATAAAGGCTACGTTAAGTCCCTTTGCATGTAAATGTTCACATAACAAACACAAGCTATGAAAATGTTCTTAAAAAAAATTAAACTCTTAAATTGTCAAGTTTTTTGTCATAATGCAACTCCATTTAGGGTCTTATTAGGATATACAGATTTAAGTAGATTTCAGTGTTCACATTTTTGTGCGTATAGACTTTACTGTGACTATTTTAGTCCATGTTGTTTACAATCGTCTAAACATGAAAAATACAATTAAAAAGCAAGTAATTCAGATCTCATTTTCTGATTAGAACTGGAATAAAAGTGTTGAATTATCTTCGAACCGAAGGTAACAAATCACGTGACAAGAAGCGTTAGCGGGGAAGTGCAGCCAGGCCTCGGTGAGTCGTGGAGCCACATCCCCAGAACCAGGATCCTGCTGGAGCGGGTCGAGAGGCCGGCGTCCTGCAGCAGCACCGGTCTGCGCTGTGCAACGCTAATCAAGTCTTCCAGACAGGTACGTCTGACATCACCGTCAGCGAGCGTCTCTGGAGACGGCAGACGAGATTTGTTTGCTTTGATAAAGACGCTCCTGATTTCCATTTAAAAACATCTCCAGGCAAGATCTCAGAGAGGAACACGCCGGTCTTATCGGGCTGATGTATAAAGACGGCCCGTATATGACGACTCATTTACATGCAGAGCATCAGGCTGTTTTCCCAGAATCTATGACAGGATTTGTAGCAAATGCAGAACCTTTATCAATCGCTCTGATTGAGACGGACTCGTCCTCGAGGAGTCTTTAGTATTCTTGAGAAGTTGACGTTTTCAAGCGCTTGTCTCTGACTGATTACTGCTCCGGAAATGTCTGTAACTGCCACAGTTTTAAGGTGCTGGAAAGTCTTACACAAATGAATAAAAATACTCAGATTTGATTTCAGCACGCAGGGAAGATAAATATATATGTACCGAGGTTTTAAAGAGATCCGTCAAATGAAACAGACATTCAGAATGAACTGAGAGTTTTGTGGAAATCAGAGATGTCAAACTCTGTTTCATCCAGGGCCACATCATCACTATGGTTACCGTTAAAGGGCCACATCATCACCATGGTTACCAATAAAGGGCTGATTATTTCTTTAACTTCTCCACCAGGTATGTTGTCAGATTTTGCGTTTGTTCCTGGACTCGGTCGTAAAAGAAAAAAAAAAAGAAAAGAAAAGTGAATATCTGTCATAAAATCCTACATTTGTCAAAATTTGTGACTTTTTAATCATAAAATTAAGGATTTTGTATTAAAAGTGTTTTTCTTGTAAAAAACCGTAACAAATAAAAAATCTTTTTTTGTAAAAGCACAAATAAACATGTTTAAAAATCCAGACTTTTTATCATACATTCACAAATGTCAAACTTTTATCTTAGTTGCATTTTTTCTGTTGTAAGATAATGTTTTTGCAATATTTTGAAATAAAATTACAAGTTTTTTTTTCTTCTTTTTTTTTATGTCAACTTCAAACCTAAAACTTTTGTCATAAAAAAATTAACAAAAATCATGAGTGTCAAACTCATAACGGTAACCATGGTGATGTGAATTTATGACTTGAAAAGTTGTAAAAGTGCTAATTTTTCTATACTTTTCAACTTTTTGTCCTAAAATAACATTTTTTCTTTTTCTTTTGCAACTTTTAGTTGTAAAATCTTTTCCAGTCATTTACTAAAACCTGACTTTGACATAAACCAGCTGCTCTCCACCTCAGTTATTCTACGTTTTGACGTCAGAACTGAATCAAACGTTTCCTTGGAAATGTTCTAGTTAGAAGTTTATGATTGTCTTTAAACGCTCTCATGGACCAGATAAGATGATCGGGTCGGCCTTGAGTTTGACCCTTTGAATCATCGTTGTCATCTCCTCTGCTTCCTAGCCTTGTTACATCAAAGAGGAATTCGACCTGCAGTGGTGGAGTCGCTCTGAAGGAAGGTCCTCAGGAAAGAGGAAGCTGGACGCGACCGATCCCTGACCATCACAAGCCTTAAATGTTGGACCGAAGGTACGTGCGACATAGATTTGTCTTCTTTTCTGTCGTCTCTGACTGCTGCAGTTTCATCGTTGTTGTGGCTGACCGCGACTGTTCCTAGAAGTAATTCTGTGGTTTTTGGTAATAGTCAAAAATATGTAAAGGTAAGTTCTTTACCAGAACCTTCTTTCAAGGAATAAATGTGGAAACTGTTGATGGATCCAGAGTAAAACTAGCTTGATCAGCTCCATTTGAACATTTAGAAATGCCCAAACACTTTTTGAGAAGGTCAAACCAAACATTTCTGGACTCCAGATCTGGCAAATTGCCATTTTAATTAAGGTTAACGAGTCTGGGTTCATCAAGAATCCAGCCTGGAGTTAGAAGTGAGGCGGAGCACGTACCAGATGCTCTGATAGAAATAAGACCAAAAACATTATGTGACATCTTAACCACCATGACTGTAAGAAGGCAGCTGTACAAACGAAATTAATGGCACCAAAGCCGTGACTCATCAGCTTTTAGTTTATTTCTGGTGTTTCAGTTCATGATTTCATTTCATTCTCACTCCTGTAGTAAAAAGTAGTGTGTCATTTGCATAAAATGTAAATCCTGGTTCACTGTTCTCATCTTTAGTGGCTTTAACTACATTTCCAAAAACAAAAGTTACAGAAACATGATCATGAAGTTATCCAGAATAAATTTAACTGAATCTTATCTAAATTTAAAAAAAAAAAAAAAGACCTGAGAACAATTTTTATCGTGTATTTATTTATCGTTAACAGGGCGGTACAACGCGCCTCTTCCGGATACACTCCCAGATCCAGTCTGGGGACACTTTCTGGGCGCGGCCGTCCTCGTCGGGTTCAGCCAGCGTGTGCGTGGCAGACGCGGCGTCGTAATCTGCTACAAGGTCTCCGTCATACGCCACAAAATACCTCCGCAGTTTGTCAAAGTCCTGCACAGAAGCGGGCAGGAAGAGCTTGACCCCGCTGAAGATGTCCAGCAGCGTCTGCAGGGACCCAGGAAGACGTTTTAATTATTGTGAAGATTCTAAGGTTCTGATTTAAACGACTGATAATGTCTTTGTTCAAGTGTAAAAGATCAGCCATGACAGTGTTTTTCTTCTATTATAATGATCAAGCATTAAAGCCTTGTTGAAGCGAACCTTGTCGTTTCTCGCCTCCAGCAGCTGAGGCTTGGGTTGTCCGTTACTGTGAACACTTTCACTTTTCTTCACCTGGTGGTCAAACAGAGGCGGTCAGTTCGTCACCATGACGATGAATGCTCGTAGCTTTCCTGTGAACACAGCGAAGTTTGCAGTGACTACCTTTTTCGCGCTGGGTCCTTCTGAGCTGGGAGTCCGAGGTTCGGATTTCACCGGCTTCGGTTTGGACGGCGTGCTGTTTCCTGTAAGGTGACATCATCATGCTGAGGTCACTTGTGATTCAGCCTTTTTGTATTTTCTTTATAGCTGCCATAGTCTGCTCTAAAACATAGATTTTACATGTGTAACATGGATGAAAGCAGCTGATTAATGTAACTCACATGTCAATTAAGTTAAAAAGTCATTATGGATGATAAAATGTCAACTTTTTTTTTGGTGTGATTTTTGCAAGAAAATTGTAATTTTACTATAAGTTTTGATTTTTGTTAAATTTGAGATTTTGACAAATGGAACTTTTTTTTAATGAGAAAAAAAATATATTGCAAAATTTGCCATTTTACAACAAAATTAGAATTTACTACAAAAGTCTCAATTTTATGGCAAGTCAAATTTTGTGAAATGTGACATTTCAAAAGAATGCAACTTTTTGGTAACGTGATTGTACAACAGCCTCGATCTTGCAAAATTAGCATCTAAATTTGTTATTTTAGTAGAAAAGTCAATTTTCAACAATTCACCTTTTTGAAACTATTGAGTCCAGGAACAAAGAATAATTTACTCTAATGGTAACCATAGTGATGACGTGGATGAAATAGAGTTTGACAGCTCTGATGTAACTGCTGTTTGAGCTTCTTGGCTCCTTCTGCACAGATCTGGAATAACTGCTATTGTCCAAAGTATTCATCTCTGTCAGCCTGAGTCTGTGTTCACACAGATCTACTGTAAAGTCGATATGATCCCCACCTGGCGTGGATGAGACCAACAAAACCAATTGTGTACGCCAGGGAAGTCCAGTTACTGAGACTAGTTGATCTTTAGTTGCATATCAACGTGAGTGTACCGACTATCATCTCATCGATTGATGTACTTACTCGTCTTCTTGACTGGAGCGCTTCTGTGGGATGACGGAGAGTTTCCGGAGCTATCTCCGCCTGACGAACCTTTGTCATCGTTGGAAGGACCGGCCGTCACTTTAAAGTCGCAGTTCTCCTTGGATATGCGGAACAGCTCCTGAGCAGAATGATGAAACGACAACGGGGGCTTAAGCCAACAGAAGCAACGCTTTGACTCGCAGCAGATTGAAGACCTGTGCCAGGGTCAAATAATTTAGCACAGGCATATTTTACTGTCTCCGCCAATTTCCATCTCATTTGTTGGTGTTTACAGTATGACGATGACTGCAAATCTGTCGGTCCTCCTCTGCATTTCAATCATGGGTTGCTTAATTATTTCATCTCTCCTATCACCTGTGCAGCACAGCCTCCCGTTTTCAATCAGATAATCACAAAGGAATTTAACTGGCGCCAACCAGTCCCACAGGACACGCCCTTTCTATCAAACAAATTCTCATTAAAGCCTAATTGCTGGGTGACGGGACTGTTTCCCCGCACGGCTTCAAATCGCTGCATTTTAAAGAAATGTTTGCTGCAAACCATTTGAAATGTAAAGGTTAAGACTTACTCTGAGCTGGTGTAGGTTGGTGGCGCTCTTCCAGTCCTTGTCATCACGGATTCGCGTCATTCGAGGAAAGCGGATGGAGATGCCATCAGCGGTGTGCATTTCTGATTTGGAAAACTCAGCCCCCGTGATTTCCCAGATGGGAGCCTCCTGGGAGGAAAGAGAGCAGCAAGGACGAACGTTTGTCAAACTAACGTCAGTCCTGATCACATATCAAAATGAATCAATTAAAAAATGTAACCCTTAAATTCCCAAGATTTTACATTGATGCCTCTCCATTTTATGGTCTAAAAAACACAATTAATGATTTATTTTCTATAAACTTAATGTAAACTGGATTATTTATGGTGTGATTACTGCAGCCTGATATATGTGAAAGATTAGCAGCAACATTCATTTAAATACATAATTTTTGCTTGATGTCATATGCAAAAGGGTTAAAGAATGTTTGACACATTTTTGTGCTCATAGGAATCCATTCAAATTACTCCTTTTAATGAGCATTTTTGTCTACATTCTTTACAATCTAAAAATGAAAGAAAAAAGAAATACATACAAAAATGCAAACCCTTGCATATATTATCAACAATATGCCTGAAAAAAAGGATAAAATATGCTATAAATTTAAAACCAAAACCACAAAAATGTCTTTGGGTGCATCTTGAGTTTCAGTAAATTTGCAGTTTGGAAACGGTTCCCAGCTCTCGTCATTATCTGTATATTTAATAGTAAATCTTAAAATCTGCAGACGTGAGCATGAGCTGCTTTTCACCGACTGCAGCATCCAGATGTAGGATGAGAATCTGCATGAACACGCGTGTGCTGATGGGAGAAACTCACCTCAGGGTTACGGATAATGAAATCCGGATAATAGTTCTTGACAATTTTCAACCAGCCAGGGATCTTGCTCGGGTCCTGCACATAAAGAGATGAATGTTTGATTGCATTACACAGGCGGAGCCTCTAAGTGGATCCTCTCTGACCTTGCTGATCTTGATCACGTCCAGCTCCTTCTGGAGTCTGGCCAACATGGCGTCATCGTAGCCTCCGGAGCACTTGGTGACAGTGCACCACTTTCTGGAGTCCGGGTCGTAGCATCCCATCAGGAAACTGGACATGATGCCTCCTGGTGGGAAAAAAAAAAGAACATGTGACAAAACAATTCTGCATGTGTGGTTCCACTTTACATTTTCCATTTAACGCTCTCACAGCCGAGCCTCTTAATCTCCATTTAAAACGTCTTTTCCAAGCAGCTGTTGTCCTCCTTCCTATTTTCTTCCTACGGTCTGTCAGGACAAATGATTTATTGTCTTTGCTCTATTAACTTGTTCTCAACTACACGAGCAGTTTCATTAGCGCTGCCTTGAGAACTGAACCTTTGTTATTGCATTTGTTACATTTCCATTGAATTATATGCTCATTAAGCCGCCTCCTCAACACCCCTGTCATGCCTCCATATCTTCGTCTGGCAACCAGGTCGTAATAAAACGTGTGATGTTTTTCACACCAACTGCTCCCAGTGTAACAACTTAGTGCTGACGTCTTTATATTTGAAGTTTCATTTATAACCCAATGATTTTTATTTTGATTATTGTACTGGTGTTGACGGGGTCTGTTTTTGTTATTATCAAGCTTTTCTGGTGATGTAATTCCATTTTATAGTATAAAAACACAAGAATTGATATATTTTCTAATTAAACATATTTACAACCTTTTTTTTCCATCTGTGGTTAGATATTACACCTGTGACAACTGTTTTTCAGATAAATTTATATCAAGCAGGCTGACCAATCAGATGCAAGGACGTCTTTGCCCCACCTCTTTGCAGCATGGCGCTGTGCAGATGGAGATAAAACTAAACTATGATAGTTGGTCCAGTATTTTACAGTTAAGGATAATTACGGGAGGCTGATATGCATAAAAAAAGTGGATGCTTGTGGTTTCACCAACCGTTTGAGCCTTTCCCGTAGAAAGCTCCCAGCACCACCAGGTCAGCTGTGTCAGCCATCGCACCTTCATTCAAGTAGTCCTTCTTTACCTTCAGCCAGTGGCGCTTTCCTGGTTCATAGCCCCCCTGAGGAGCGCGGACGGAAAGCCTCATCACCATTACATTTCAGTTATTTATATTAAAACACTGGAAATGCTCTGACCTTTACATCTTTGAGCACCAGGCCTTCAAGTCCTTCCCTGATGACACGAGTGATCATGTCTGCTAGATCTGCTGCCCTCTGATACACACACACACACACACACATGCACGTGTTACGTCATGAGTTGTAAACTTACCAAAAAACAAAACCTACTCAGAGTAACGCTCTTACAGTGACGTGCTTCATCTCTGAGAAGAGGATCCTGTTGGGGACTTCAACCATGTTGTCTTGCAGGAACTTTCTGCGTTCACACAGAGGCCTGGAGGACGTGATGAACAACAATTTACAATTCAATTTATTTATATAGCCCCTATTTACAATATGTCATCTCCAGGCACTTAAGAAACCCAGAGCTTGACCCCCGAGCACATGGCAACGCCATCAGTGGCACGAAAAAACTCCCTCATGGGAAGAAACCTTGAGCAGAACCTGGATCTTAGGGGGACCCTCCTGCCAAAGGCCAGCCGGGTAAGGAGATGTACAATTTATATATTATATAATATATTATATATATTTAATATGTACATAATAATTATAACATATTAATATCTATAGATATATATTTATATTTACAGATAATTAATCAGAAAATGTCCAGTGTGATTCCAGCCAAACACACCCGCTCCCTTTGAAAAGGAACCTTTAAGGCCCAGCAGCCACGTTTTTGTCCAGATATCAAGAGAATTTGAAGCACGTTTGAAATGTGACTAAATAGAAAAAGTGCATCAGGTACATTTCTGTTTGGGGATTGAAGCAGTTAAGATAAGCCTGTGGGAGAATTTGTGAGAAAAATTCACTTTTCTTTGAAGAAAAAACAACTGAGACCAGGAACTAGCGGGAAATCTGACAACATAGTTGGTTAAGAGAATAAACAATAATCAGCCCTCCAATGGTAACCATGGAGATGATGTGCCCTGAAATGCTCTCCACCTCAGTTATTCCAGTTTTTGACATCAGTACTGACTCAAACAGGCAGTCACATGGAAATCTTATCTTTGGACGCTTTGCTGGGCCAGGTAAAATGCAGAGGCGGGACGGATTTGGCCCATGGGCCTCGAGTTTGACCGCTGTAAGGATATCCCACCTGAAATGGGAGGGTCAGAGGGGCCATCACCCCAACAGCGGGAACAGAAATCATTTCTGCTCTGCCTGCCGTGGTGATGGGAAAATGCCTGTTGTCTGAACGTAACCACAAGTGTCGTTTCAATACATGTAGACTCTTGAAAAGGCTAAAAAGTACGTCACGCGTGCATTAAAAGGCACTATAAACACACCTTCAATGTAAAGATATCTAATTTAATGTGAATATAAAAAGGCAGATAGTTACTGAAGATGTGTCCTCCGAGTCTTTCAACAATACTTAAAGGCTCTCTCTTCTCCTAACATGCTGGTGCTAAAGCTTAATAAGATCTGATTTCAAACCAGCAAAGCCACGAGGAAAACCAACTTCAAAGCAAAAATCCAAAGCAGTTAAGAAGAGACAGAATAGCTGACTCCAAAGACAATTAATGGTTCAGCACAGAAGTGTTCAAAGTCAGCTTTGGACAAAGAATCTGATTAATGTTGCTGTTTGCATTGTGCGCATCAGTAGATTTTTTTTTTTTTTTTTTTAGGGTAAAGTGAAAACATTACCTTTCCATGAGACTCACACCATTGAAGAAGATGCAGTCGAAGACAAAAAGACAGACATTGGCGTCTTGAAAGGCAGCTTTCTGAGGGAGGATGAGAGAGGAAACAGGTCTGACATGTGACTGGCCACACAGAAAAGCATGAAAATGTTTTTTGTTCTCACCTTGTGAACACCTAAAGTCCCAAACGGCAGAGGTTTGCTGGTCTTTGTGTCGATCAGGAGGACCTCTGCGTCCAGGATCATACTGTGGCCACCAGGAAAAGCCTGAGGAATGAAGTCTTTGAAGTGGACCACCTGGAACATAAACACACGTACAACTTAGTCCTTCATTTAGGGCATTTAGGACTGTCAAGCTCTTGTTTTATCCTGGGCCACATCGTCACCGTGGTTACCGTTAAAGGGCCGGTTATTGTTTACTTTCTAAAGCAGCTATGTTCACTGCAAAAACAACCCTTTTAGAAATAAGTAGTATTCCTAAACACAAATTGTCTTATATTAACTTACACAAACCTGCAAATAGGGCAATAAAAATTTATTTGGCCAGAATTCTTTAAATTACACACACATTATCTATCTATATTTATACACATATAAACACATTAGGGGTGCAACAATACATATATCTGTATTGAACAGTTCGATAAAGTGCTCTCAGTTTGGTATGCACATGTATCAAACAATACAAAGTTTTTAATTTATTTTATCAACTTGTCTTCTGACGATGCGCTCTGAGTTGAAAGCTCAGTGTATCTGCGTTCGACTACTCCGCCTAGGCTGCATCGTCACTACTCTAGAGGAGATCTGCATGGAGGAATGGGCCAAGATATCAGCAACAGTTTGTTATATAGCCTTTGTTGGCAATGACAGATGTCAAAGTATTGAGATGAATGTTTGTCACTGAACAAATACTTATTTCCCTCTATCATTTGTAAATAAATTCTTTAAAAATCAGACAATCAGACAGATTTTCTGGATTTCTTTTCCCTCATTTTGTCTCATTGTTGTTGTTTACCTATGATGAAAATTACAGGCCTCTCTCATCTTTTTAAGAGGGAGAACTGGCACAATTGATGGTTGACTAAATACCTTTTCTCCCCACT
>JBAMYA010006719.1:0-17971 GCA_037176975.1 Arrhamphus sclerolepis | reverse complement strand
TGTGGGGAAAAAAGAAAAAAAAAAAAAGGGAGGGGGGGGGGGGGGTGGTGGGGGGGGGGTGGTTGGGTGGGGTGGGGGTCCCCCCCCCCCCCCCCCCCCCCCGACTCATAAATACTATTACTGACTGCATGTATTCAGCAGTTTTGCATGATCATCTTCACTCACACCACCATCTATGCAGTCACTAAGCCTTTTTATTTATAAAGCTAAGCAGGTTTTGTTAAAACTGTGACTATTTCACGTCACACCAAGTTTTACTTTCAATAATTTTTCATAGGTTGAATGTTGTCTGTGTCTGTGTGTGTGTGTGTGTGTGTGTGTGTGTTTCTACACATCAGTGTTTTAAGTTGTTTGTTTGTTTTTTTTGCCCTCCATCTTTGTGTGTGTCCATGTGGATAAAATCTTTTAATGCAACTATTTATCAGAGGAAAAGCCTAGGGCAAAAATCTCTTTCTCCCTCTGTCTTCCTCACTCTCACATACACACCCCTACCCTTTAATGAAATGCTTGCTGTTATGCAGTTTTATACCAGGTCTGTGTGTCTCCAGTCGTAGTGGTGACTCAGTTTTGTGTACGCTCAGGGGAAGTTTCCTGCGTTTGAGTACAGCTGTGTGCAGCTTTCTTTGTATTCATCAGTGCTGTAGCTCAGCTGGAAAACTAGTTCCAAGCCTTCCTTTTCTCTTTCTTGTATGTACGCATGCATGCCAGTATATATCTGTGGCAGATGTCATAAGCATGCTGTATAATTTATGTAATGTGTCACTCCACACAGCTGAACAAAGTCCATACACTACTTGTTGTCATTCTATCAGGAAGTCTTACGCCTCTTTAGTCAAGTTTATATCGTGCTGCAGTAGAACTGTTTTTTGTTTGTTTTCTTTTTTCACTTGCAGGAGACACTGATATTATCCATGATTTTTTTTTGTTTGTTTTTTCTTTAGATATTTACCATATGTTTACTGGAATTTGCACCTATGCAGGGCGTGTGCAACCTATCTTTGATGACAGTTGGAATAAGCTCCAGCCCCTGAATGCCCATGAATATTTGGATGCAGGATGCATGTATTGATTTTTTTTATTTTTTTTTCACATTTAGTAGCTGCTTAAGTGCAACATACAACCATGAAATATTATTTTCTTTTCACAGCAGTCATTATATGTCAGGGAACTAAGGAGTTTTGTGAGGGAAATGGTGTCCTGGTCTTTTCTCACATAAGATTTGAGGTTTCAACTGGCATACAAACTGTGTTCTTAGACAGTGGTTTCTGGAAGTGTCCCTGAGCCCATACAGTGATTTCCATTTCAGAATCCTTCTTGTTTGTAGTGCAGAGCTGCCTGAGGGCCTGGAGACCATGGCTATCCATTATTGATTTGAGCACAGAGATTTCTTCTCAGCATTGACTCTTGGAATCAGTTGATTATACAGTAGATGATCAGCTATTCGAAATGTTCTGAAATTCTTTGATAATATTTACAAGCCTTTTTTTTTTTTTTTTTTTTTAATTTCATCTATCCTCTGAGAGACTCCCCGTCTCTATGATCTGTATTATACACAATCATCTCACTGACCTGATGCTAACCAACCTAAATGGTAGCAAGAGTGTTGATTCTGGTTGCAGAAGCTTTATTTTTTATTTTTTTGTATTGCTTCCATCATATTCCAAATGAGGTAATATTTTCCATAAAATGATAACTTGTTGCGCTTTCAGCAATTGATTTGTTTTGTTTTTCTTTTTTAAATTATATTGGCAATGTTGTGTCTCAACAACATCAACAACAAAAAACAAACAAAAAACACTAAAGTATGAGATGTCAGGACTGATATTAAAAGAACAGATTGATCCACATAGATGGGAGTTTTATATTAAAATATTACTGAACTGGTTCGTCTTTTCTTCATTTTCTTTTGTTAACTAAATAAGGAGAAGATGAAACATATAATGTGCTGTTTCTTATTTACTGACATAGTGCTTAATACCTAGAATTCAACTGAATTTAGGACCAAAACAGGGTGAAAATGCATTTAGCTACTATGCTGTATGTGGATGGAATAAACTTCCACCTGGTTATGTAAAATGTTCTCCAACTCTGGACACATTTAAAGTTAAACTGAAAACTGCTGCTTACCTGTGCCTTTCTTTAGTAGAATTTTACTGCACTTTTTTTCTGTCTAATTACACATTTAAAGTGTTTTTATTTTTATTTATTTATTTTAATGATTATTATTATTAGTTTCAGTAATATTATTAGTAATTCTTTTTCAATTAATTAATTGATTGTTTCAAGATTATTTGTTTTAATTAGTTGATTCTTATTTCATCTTAATGTCTTTTGTAAAGCAGTTACTTTATGTTTCCAGTACATACGCATCTTAACTAGAAAGGTCTATAAGTGTCATGCTGTCTGTCCTGCCTTGTCTGTGCTGCTCACTCTCCCTCCCTCTCCTGCTGTTTGCTCATTGTACCTGGATTCTGTGACCCGGTGGACCTTGGAGCCTGTGACCCTTTGGATTCTTGGACTCTGTGGCATCTGACCCACCAGAGCAACCACATCTAAGCGGACCACTTCAATATCATCTGTTGCATTTATAATAAATCTTTTGCAAATGAAAACTCTCCCTCGTCTTGGCTGCGTGTTGTGTTTTGGCGTTATACACTAAGCGGTACAATTAGAGCGTAGTTGTTGTCGTTGATCTGGTTTTACTTTGGGCCCAGAAAAGGCAGCAGAGTACTTGAATCTTATTAACTTACATTTCAAAATGTAACTACCCTTATTGACAATGGATGTTTTGTTTTGTTTTGTTTTGTTTTTTGTTTAGTTTAGTTTAGCTCTTTTTGTGTGTCTGTGTGTTGTTTTTTAAATTATCCAGTACTGAATGAGGGCTTGTCAACAATGACTATTTGGTGGCGTTTTTCTGCCATTGCTCCAGATTCTACATGATTTTACATTTTGAGAGAGTTAAATAATAATTTTGTTAAACTATTTGCAGTTCTTAGTTGGTAAACTGGAAACAGGTCATTGCTGGAGTGGTAAGGAGCAGCTATCGAAAACTTAACTAAGATTTTTCAAGGCAGGAGAAGACACTGAAAGGCTACAAACCAGTATGCTGTAACCTGACCAACCACAGTTAAATGGAGCACACTATTCAAACTTCCAAAACAGGCACGTTTGTTTAAACAGCAGCCTGTTGTGACAAAATCTCTATAACATGTTATCCAGTGTTAATTAATTTGACCTCCACTTGGGAAAAGGTAGATAATGGCAGTGACTGGATTGCCGTGAGGCACCTCGTCTTGCCTGCTCTCTGATAGACCTTGCTTGCACACTTCCTAAAATATATGATTCCAGGTGATGCCCAGTACTAATTGAAATTGATTTCAGACGCCTGTTGGTTTTGTGCCCCCTTTGTAATTTCAGCATCTCTTTAACAATTTTCTGTGCATTGTCGTTGCTGCTCCTCAACGCCTTTGTGAGAAGAGGTCAAAGCATTTGCTAATGATCGTAAGAATATTATCTATCACTGCGATACTGTGCAGGGACTCATTTTCACACAAAACGTGCAGAAGCACATATGTAATCACAGACAGACACAAGGACCTCTTAGTGACCTTCTAACAAGAAGTCATCTTTGGTGAAGGGAAAAGTACTTACGGAGAAAATGACACCGCTGCTAATGAGGTCATTGTGAAGCCTTCTTGAATGAGTATTTCACACCAAGAGAGAGGGGAAATTAAAAAGAGACTAAAAGCAGAAAAGTCTGCGATGGGGGCAGGAAGCTGCAGGCTGCAGTGTCCAGTGGATTCCATAAGAAACAGACCTGAGATGTCAATACATCAGCACCTCGTTCTTCTTGACCACCCGTATCTCTGAAATAATCTGTCAAAGTCTAGACCGATAGATTGATGTAGGAAACATTTTCCCTCAAAGCCTTTTCAGTCTGTCTTTTTTCATGGCGTTATTTTTGCTTTGCTCTCTATCTCACACAAACACCGTCTCTTCCTCTTGTAGTTCAGTTCACAACTTCTCATCGCTCTGCTGGATCCGGTACTCTAACGTCCACATATTTATTCTTGCTTTGATTTGTGTTTCTGTGTAAATTTGCACGCACCTGATGTTGTCTCAGTGAGAGTTTGTTTTCTTTGTGTATTCTCCTGCTACGTGCATACACGTATGTATCTCCACCTGCCCAGGCCTCGGATTAAATGTCAGTCTTGTTGATTGATATTCTCTTTGATAAAACGCCACAGTAGGAATGAAATCCATAAGCGCTTTCAGGTGGGAATAAAGCCCCGGTCCTCAAGGCACAGGTGGGAATAAAAAAAAAAATTAAAAAAAACTAAAAAAAAGATGGTTAATACACACACCCTCATTCCAAAGCAGATTTTTTTTTTTAAGATACTTTGCCCCAGTCTTTCCCCATTTCCTTCAAAAAACAAAGAGGTGTGATCCATATTCAACACGGAATGAGATCGTGGAATGAGATTCGTATTGGGAGCGTCAGCAGACCAGAGCACGAGGTTAAATGCTTCCTTCTTCAGCACATGCGGGTCACACTCTGGTAATGTGCTGTGAGTGGCTGGCAGCGCGCCATGCAGAAAGGGCACAATGCTTGTGCTTCAGTGAAGTGGAAGAGTGGCGTAGCGTTTATGAGTGTGCGTGATCATGTGTTTGCTAGTATGTGGCCATATCTGAGTATATGTATGAATGTTTGAAAAAGACTGTGTGTGCTTAAGAGGGTGATTGAGGGTATAATTTACTTCTACTGCAGTTCTGGCAGACATCCATTTTTTGAGAACTCTTTTATCAGGCTCCCCTCTGCAAGTGACCTCACTAATGTGGCTGTATAAGCTTTTTATGTCTGATTTACTACCACATATGCATGAATGTATGTATCTGCTGGGTTAACAGTTTTGTGTGTGTGTGTGTGTGTAGGTGTGTGTGTGTGTGTGTGTCATGTCTAGTTTCTTTTGCAACTTGTAATGTTAACAAATAAGTACAATAACTATAAACTCTTCTGCTGTCAATATGAAACTGGGAGCAACAGCCACTGTTTTAGGAGTATTTTTCACAAGTCTTCTGATTTGACTCACGGGATATTTAAGTTAGTAGCTTTCTATCACTATTTCTACCATCAAAATCACTCTTGCAACCTACTACTGGTATAAAACAAGCTCTGTTTATGTTTATCTATGGATATGGCACAAAAAGTAGATGATATTAAATGTTATGACGTTAGGGTGTGTAGTGTATAATATATAAAACTGCAAACCAAATCCCCAAACTTTTGGACACTGTAAAATCCTGTTTCACTGGTTCACAGTAGAACACAGAAAACATCACAAATATTTAATGTAAGGAAATGTACCATTTTAAGTATCATCTTTGGTCATTAGCAGCTACATATCTCAAAAAAGTTTTGACATTCCACCTTCTTTCTAGCCTGGTCCTCACAACTCTCTGCACTAATGAAATAAAGTCTCCGTTGCCAAACCTTTAGTTCCTGGTGGGTGAGGCACTTCTCTGAAGTTTAAAATAATTTGTCTATCTGAAAATCAATGTTTGGTGATGATGTATGTTATGCACTAGCGCAGCCACCTAGTACTTCCGCTGTGAACACAGTCCTCCATACCAGACAATATTCAATTCAGGGCTACTACATCATTTCTATTCAAAAAATTAACCAAACATCATCTTGTTGTGGCTTTAAGTCACTGATACCAGGGATCTTCTCCATGACAGAGCAAATGACCTCCCATTTTATCCATGACGTCCACCATTCTAGTTTTCATAGGACTAAACTGAGCTGCAATTTCTAACTCGGTGCAGCGGCTACATAATGGCTCTCGGCCACGCCCTTCTGTTTGTTGATTGGTTGGCTCTTTTTTGTGCCGGACCAAACTGAAAAGAGCTTTGCGTTCCCAGACTAAATGGTGAAGTGAAATGAAATGGAACTGAAGTACTAGTCTGGTGAGGACCAGGCTATCTTCTTTCTACAATAGTCCATAAATGTCTGGGAACTGAGGAGAACAGTTGCAGGAGTCTGTCTGATTTAGGATTCGAGCTGCTGAACAGTCCTTTTTGTTGTACCTTTAGTTTCATTGTGTGCCCGCTGATTTCAGTTGGAGAAAGAATGACTGCCTGCAGGCCATGCTCATCTATTATAAACTATTATAATGGATGCAGTATGTGGTTTTGCATTGTCTTACTGAAAGATGCAAGGTTTTCCCACTGAACAATGTTTTTTGAAAGTGAGCATATGTTGCCCTAATACATTTACATTCCATTCAGCAATGATATTTAATTTCTGGATGTGCAAGTTGTCCATGTCATAGGCATTAATGCATGGCACTTATATATATATGTATGTATATATATGTATATATATACATAGATATAGATATTTACCTTGTATTTCAATTTGTAAAGTATATGAAATTAGGACTCCAGCTCCAAAAAAGGTTGGGACAAAAAGGTTTTTAAAATAAAAACAAAATGCAACTATATGTAAATCAACCATACAATGTTGAAAACATATCAAATGTTCAAAATGGGGTAAATTTTACCAACTTAAGTGAAAAATAAGGTCATTTTGTATTTGTTGGTAATTTGATTTAGCAACATCTGTAGCATTCTCTCTTCTTTTTACAACAATATGTACTGAATAAAGTAATTTTGCAAACTGTTATGCCACCTATATTTTTCATCCTTGTAACAGTCACACTGAAGTTTCAGTTTGATGATATATGTATGTTTTTTTTTCAGATTCTTCTGTACCTCTTTTTAATACTACTTACTTTTCCATCCTGTTGTTGCCCATGTTCAAACTTTTTTCCGATTTGCTGCAGCCGTCAAATTCAACATTAGCTAATATTTTTCATGAAATGGCAAGATGTCTCTTTTTCTATGCTCTACTGTGAATAAAATATGGGTTTATGAGATTTAAAAATCACTGAATTTTGAATAGCCCCTATTCACTCTGTTTCCATAGCTTATAACTTAAGATTACAATGGCTTTCCATATTTAATGGTAGCAGCCAACACTAACTGTATGTTTTCATTGTATGTACAAGTCTGACTGTGAAGTTAAAGTTCTTGTTTCTAGACAGAACAAAAACCTGCATGCCACGTGTACCAACATTAAATAAGTTCATCGAGTGTCATATTGTCTCAACTCTTGATTTCACATATAAACCTATTTGATCCCCACAAATATAGTGAAAGACAGTAACACTGGAGCTGTCCTTGGTGCTGAATTCATAGTGTTTTGAGGCCTGGAATGTCTGTCTCATCTTGACTTTGTCTACTGAAACACTAATGGTAATGAATCTGCTGCTTGGGACTCTTTCTAGTATCTAAATCATCACAGCAAGTCGCTGCTGCTTTTCATGCAGAGTAGATGGTTTACGGCAGAAACCATGAGAAGAAAATAGTTGTTTTGCTGTTAGTTACAGCTTCTCTGATACATTCTCAGTAGGTGTGATTAGTGAGCATGTGAACACAGATGGTGAAGAGCAGAGATGACATGGGGCTCACTTGTAGCTCCGTTGCTCTTCGCATAGTTGGGGATAGTTGGATGGTTGGCTCACATCACACTGAGAGATGCCTCCAGCAATACCTTTCCTACTGGTCTACATTTTTCAACACAGTCAGATGCAACACATACACACTGTGCATACACACATTCCATCATTCTTTTATTTACACACTTTGCCCTGCAAAGAGATATCTACCAGATGTGTGCCACTTAAATACACTTGTCAATCTGCCTTTTTTTTCTCCCTATTTTTTGATTTACTTGTATGCAAATGTGTTGTATATGCTGTAAAATTCACACTCATTTGATGTTTATTTTAAAGCACACTAATTAACAGCCTCATTAGGCTCAAGCAGTTCTGCTGATGCTGTGCAGTAGGCAGTTAGATACACAAACATACACTTCTCCACATTTTAGAGAATCATATCTGTAGAAATCATTTTCTGTGTTGAGCGTTGTAGCCAATTTTCCAAGGATTTTCGGGAATATATAAACGAGTAACAAGAGATTTAGGTCTGATGTCTTTATAAAAAAAGATTTTTCTGGTTCTAGTTGCTTTTATTGACGGTTTAGACAGACTGGAAAGAGGGCAGAGATAATGGGGGAAAGAAATGCAGCAAATGGTCACAAACTGGAGCTTGAGCTTGTGACTGCTACAAGGGGACTGTAGCCTCGGTACATGGGCTGCCTGCTTAAGCCACTGGACTATGCAGTGGCCCCTCTGGGCCTGAGGTTTGATGCATTGTTATGAAAGTGTTTTCTTAAGCCTTAGGCTTCAGTTGTGTGTTTTTGTATGTGTATTATATTTTGCATTTATCTTGTGGACCTCAAAAGAAAAATGGCTGCCAAGCATCAACTGATGGGAGTACAAATAAACACAGTAAAACACACGGAGAAGCAAACTGGCATGTCAATAAACAAACTCATAATCAAAATAACAGAATCCATGTCCATACATATTACTTATATCCCTTTCAGAAATAACCGGTAAAAGTCACACAGACACAGCTATCAGCACTCAGGCTCACAGGCTAGCGCAGATGTTCAGCCATAATCGAACTATTATGATACACATACAAATAACCTTTTTTAAAATTTAATTAAGACTCTTGGCATTATCAAGAAAAGGTTGTTTGCAGTACTTTATGGGCTTTTTTTTTTCAAAAAGATTGTTATTCATATTTTGAGGTATTGTGACTTTAAGATGTGATATTGCAATGAGACCTGAAATGAATTCGGTCTGTCCAGCTGACATGGGTGACAGATTTCCCACAAAAACCTTCACATGAGTCCCACAGTATTTCTCCCCATTTTACCTGACCCAAACTTGGGCTAGGCCGGGTCAGGTATGGACAGAACGTGCACAAGCTAGGGTTGGGTTGGGATGGATTTTTTTGGACCTGATCTAAACTCTAAATTCTGTGCTTTTGCCATAGCTGTAGAAAGTTGCTCTGACCATTTTCTGAAGCTGGCAAAGTCTCTTTTGAGTGGCAGCAAAGGCAGCCAATCAGCATCAAGTGCTTGCATTTTGTAATGACGTTGCTAGTTAAACCCAAAACGATGCTAAATAATTAAGGAATCTTCTGAGGTTTACAGACAAAACCAAAATTTTGATTATATATAACATCACAGAACAAGGATAAATACCCTGTTCAACCATTCTATGTCACCTTTAAACAATATCAGTGCAAAATCCCTCAAACTATTTTTGCAACAGCGTAGAAATAGAAACAGAAATAGAAATTGTTCTTGTTTAGTGCAGGCCAAAGCCAATACAAGCAAGTACTTTTGTACACAAGTTTGTTATATGTATTCTTCGACATGCTTGTGTGCAATTGTTTGTCCAAAAAGCAATATGTCGTGTAAAGCCCTGGGGTCCTTCTTCATGCAATACTGATGCCGTTTTAAGCAGAATAGAAAGGTTTCATGTACACACAGTATGAATGACATTCTGTTCATTGTGTCATCAATTTGTGTAAATGATACAAATGTCTTGGTTGTATCTATCTGTTCCTGTTATAATAATGGAGATGACAGAATAAAACACCTTAAAAGCCTGATAGAGTGGCAAAATTATGGCTCCTTATTTTCTGCATGCCTGTCGCTGTGCATGAATGGCTCTTAAAACACATGCAGGGTACAGGCACAAAAACTGCAAAGGCCATTTGCTACTTGCTGCATTTTGTCTTCATGACGTTGCTCTCACCAGGCAATTTGCAGATCCCATAATTTAGCCTTTATCTTGGTGGTGGAGGTCTTTTGTAGGAGAATGTGTGGTTTTGTGTTGGTGTAAGTGTGTTTGCTCTAACGCAGATACTTTGTGTCATTGGTTTCGACACCACAACGTTTCCACACTTTTTTTTTTTTTTGCTCCCATGTTGATTTGTTCTATTGTCTGAAAAAAACATTTGCCATTTGCAATCACTCCCCTGCTCTTTTAGAAAATCACTACATGCCATTGAGTGCGTGGTACAGCAAAAGGGAAAATTGCAGATAGCATATTATGAAATACCCTGTGCTCAGTCAATCATCCAAGTTACTTACAGTTTAGATGTGTAAGTAAAACTTCAGTAATTATTGATGCAGAAAACCATGTGCCAAGAAGAGGAGGGAAGAAAGAAAAAGGCTGGTCTGAGCAAACTCACAGTTACAGAAGCCAGGAACTGAGAACTGAGATTAGATCAATGCAGAAGGTCTTATTTAGATTCCAATTACAGCCATTTCTGATCAATTGGCTCCTCTCCTCACTGGCAAACCAAGACTGTGCATTTGATCAATGGCCACACATAGCGATGCTCTTGCATATTCAGAGACACAACCGTAAACCTGCTTTCACTTTTTCTTTTATTTTGCTGTCATGCTGGAAAACACACACAAGTACAGGCACAAAACCATCTGAATGTGTTTGATCAATGCCCACTTGGCCTGAGTGCAGGATCTACATTATTTCATGCTCTGTAGCTTGAATTGATCGCAGAATAAAATGATTAGTGAAGGAATCTTTCATGTCGTTATTTCCCTTTTTCCTGTAATATTGAGCCAGCTGCAATTAGTATGCGAGGAGAAGCATAGGTTCTTGTGTGTGAGCGTCTGTGATCTTTGCTTTTATCTTCAAATATACAACAGGTAAATGTGAAGTATTCTTGATTTTCTGAATCCTCCTTGGTGGTGCTGGGTTTTTCTGATTCTTTACACATCTTGTTTTCATTCATGTCACTCATGTTCAATAAGTTTAATTTTCCACATGTGCTAATACTACGCTGCTGGTGAACAGTGGAAGATAAAAAAGTAAAAGTTATTTCTAAACATTTAATATTTGACTGATAGTGCTCAGTAGAATTCTGTTGTGAACATAGCTGTTGAGACAGTAAATCTCTTAAACATTTGTGGAGTTATGCAATAGCATCAGCCATTTAGAGTTATTTAGTTTTCTGCTTTGGCCTGGTCAAAGTAAACTGCACTTTTTGCTATGTTGTCAATGAGATGCAGAGGAACCTGTTTTCCACTTTTGCTGCGAAATGCTCCACTTCATTCTTACATTTCTCTATCGGTTAGAAACTGGATTTCGTTTCATTTTTTTGTGGTTTCATTCTTAGTTTTCTTGAATTTTGTCTTGTTTTCTCGTATTTTTTTTGTGTCCTTTTCTGTTGATAACTGTTGATAACTTTAATTTAAAAGTGCCTTTGCCTAGCTGAGTTCTGTTTTAGTTCCCTGGTCCCATCTGTCCTTATTGTGCTTATCAGCCCCATGTCTGTATGTTTGTCTCTGTCTCTCTGTCTTTTCCATTTCGTCTTCGCTGGTCCGTTGAGTTTTCTTGTCACCATGTTCCGTTGTCTTGCTTGTCTTTTGTGAGTTTTTGCTTGTGTATTTTGCCTTTGGTTGTCTTGCTCTTGGTTTTCTTGTTCTGGATTCTCTGCTCTGGCAGCACTTTCTGTTGTATTCAAGAACTTTGTGGAATAGTCCTGCCTCTCTGAGTCTCCTGCATTTTCAAACACCACACATAACAATCTGAAGTTTGTTGGCTTGTAAACATAACCTGTACAGTTAAAAATTACACTGTAAGTGGCTGTGGTAGAGCTAAATTTATACATACATTATTATTATTATTATTATTATATATTAACATTGCTCTGTTTTGCCCTTTTTTATTATTATTATTATTATCATTTTTATATATTAACATTGCTCTTTTGCCTTTGTTTATTATTATTATCATTTTTATATATTAACATTGCTCTGTTTTGCCTTTGTTTATTATTATTATTATTATTTTTATATGTTAACATTGCTCTGTTTGCCTTTGTGTGGTCTGAAAGGTGCTCTCATACTTGTTCTAGTGTCATGCACAAACTGCATGATGAAAATGAAACTTGCATTGCAAATCCATTCCAAAAAAGTGGGGACAAAAAGGACAAAAAATTACATATACAGTACCTGTTGAGTGGGAGGAGTAAGTGAGCAAAGGAAATGGGCGTGAGTACATCTTTGTTTTCTTTTAGATGCACTAAATAACCTCAAATGTTTGCTTCACGCAGATGCTCCGCCACACACAATCTCACACTGACAGCAGTCTGAATGTCTCCCATACACACTTCAAACCAGAGTCTGTGTCAATATGTTTGCTTTGTTTGGATGCATCAGTTCATTCTGTTGACTTATTTTCTGCATCAGAAACAATCGCTGCAGAAATTGGGAAGGGGATTAATTTTATGCAAATATATGTAAATAACTGTGTCACAGAACTACATGCACATTGGTTCTATGCAAATTGTGTTTGCTAAACAGCCATATTGGAAGAGCCAGCAATTCCCAGTCCCCTCGCATCCCACCCACCCTCAGCTCCCTTTTCAGTCTAAACTCCTCTCCCTCCAGTGCAACCCTTTGCTTTTTTTTTTTTTTTTTTTTTTTTTTAATAAAAAAATAAATAATTTCTCTTCATGTTCCTCTTCAGTCTCCATTAATCCTTATCCAGCCTTTTCCTCACTTGGCCAGCAACTCTGCTCTGGCTGCCCTCCCCTGCCTCACCCAACAGCACCACACCGACTCCCTTATATCTCCCCTCTCTGTAATCCTCCTCCTCATTCCTCCCCCTCTTCTCCCTCTGTGGGCTGCATGGTTGTTAGGGGTGTGAAGAGGCACTAATGGGTCTCGAGGAAATAATTGCCATAAGCCACATTTCCACTGCAGGAACCTTTTCAAGGAACTAGGATCTTTTTAAGTAGGGTTTTCCTGAGCCCAGTCCACATCTGCTGCAGGGACCAGGGAGTAAGTAGAATAGCAGACATATTTGCCCCTAAAGACAACCCTGGAGGTAATGTTTTGGATTAAAACTTTGGGGCTTATGACACTGTCTTCTGTGTCATCTGTGTGTAGATGAGAGAATATGAGGTCAAAGCTTTGAATCATGAAAGAAAGAAATAAAAATCATTGATTGTTTCACTGTGTGAACCTGTCCAGGGTGTTCCCCTGCCTTTTGCTGGGATAGGCTCCAGCAGTCCCCCATGACCCTGCACAGGAATACGTGGGTATAGAAAATGAATGGATGGATGGATGTTTTACTGAGGTACATTTTTTTTAAAATCCTCTATCTTGAAGAAATTTGTATTTTTAAAACAGAGGAAGCACGTGTTATTGTTTGACTGCTCTCTTCTGACAGACACCGGAGCCTTGACTTGACGAGATATTTACGTTCACACTACATCTGACTGAATTTACTTAACTTAACGTGTACTTTGGATTTCTGTGGAAATGCAAAAGATTCAAAAGACGTGAAATGATCCTTTAATCTGGAAAACAAATTCCAGATGCTGGTGGATGAAATGTGTATGTAGTAGTACTTGGAGAGCATGAGAACTAAGCAGGAGGCTGCCAGGAAGACCTTGCATTAGACTTGCTAATGTAAGGTCAACCAGAGAACAACCAGCACAGCTCTGAGAAGAAAAAAAAACAAATAGAGGTGATAAAAAAAAAAAAAAAAAACAGAACTGCAGTGGGAAGTATGAGAAGTGGCCAGGCGAAAGACTGTATATATATCACTGGATGGACAATCTGGACAAACAATACACCCATAGGTTTTCTAGCTTTGCTTTTAAAGCCACTTTTTCTTTTTAAGTGGCACCATGATGCAAAAGGCCAGAAATAGCAGCACTGAGAAGCCAACTGGAACCATTTACAGTTGACTGCTTTGCTCGGCTGACCCTGGTTATTTTCTCTCGGGGTGATAATTGATATTGCTTTATATTTATTCTGATCATATCTGTCCAAACATTCTCATTTCAAATGGTTGGGGTTCAGTGCCCAGGAGCCTAAGGACACTTCAAGTGGTGGAAGGGCTTGGAAGACAACCTACTCTAGTCAATGATCCACCAATGTCGTTACTTAAAATTGAAATCTTTCTTCTACATCCTGCATTTTGGGATACTTTGCTGTCTCAAGTCTACACAAGTCTCTACTAGATGCATTCTTTTTTATGTCTTTTTTTTAACAAATGTCTGCATATATATTAATGGTTAATGCCATAAACTGGCAAAGCTTTGAAAGTTAGATGCATTTTAATCTTTCAGCAGATGTTGTTTTTTCGTGCGTAGGTGTGAGTGAGAGGGAATGTGTTCTTCACCAGCCCTTTTTGAAAGTGTGATCTAACATATTTCATTAACACCTGGAACCCTGATTCTGTCAGGTTAGGACTAAGGGCGCCAATTACGAAACATTAAAGGACAGGACAGACAACGAGACAAGACAGTGAAGGTGTGGTGTGTGCAGAATAGTGATGTGTGTGGTGTTTGCAAGTGAATGCACAGTGCATTGTGTTACAATAAAAGGGCAAACATGCAAACATAAGACAGACAGATGTGTATATAAAGAGTATATAGAACGTAGAGAAACAGAAAATGGATATACTGGATGAACTGGGATGTGCAAGAACAAATCCAGGCATTTCAAACATATGTGGTCATATGAAGGCTTCGTATCCGAACAATACTTCAGCTGCGACTGACGACGTTTCACTAGAAAAAGTACAGACAAGAGCAGCCTCTGACATCATGTACAAGGTGGAGCACACAAGATCCAGTGCTTTGATGACAGGGTGTATTTTTCTTCATTTTTGGGCCAAGTCCTGGAAATGAAAAAAATTCTCTGTTTGTGTACATTTATAGACCATTTGGTTAATTTTCCCCCTGCTTAAAAACAGTGGTTGTAATAAAATAAATATTGAAAGAATCTTTTGCTAATTGTGATTGAAGTGCTAAAGCAGTAATGTGTCATGTTTGCCATGTGATGTGGCTTGGTCAGAGGCACATAACAGAGAAGGAAAAAAATCTTTACAGTATGTGGGAAGCAAACCAGCCACAGTCTTACAACTAAATGACATTTGTGAGTAATATGCTTTTCTCTACTGCAAATGCAAGCAGTGCAATACAGCTAAGTAATATCTTTCTGCAAAGCAATACTGGCTGTCAGCATTATATGGATGAGTTGATGTCTGGAGAGAGTGTATGTGTGTGTCTGTCTGTGCACGGTTGTCAGATCCATTTAGATGCAGCGGTTAGAATGAACTGTTCAAAGAAAGAGGGACAGTCTTCTGTTAGCCATGCATCATTAGCATTTGTGACCAGTTGCATGCTTCACTGTTTCTCAACCATTTCAAAGGAGTTGTTGCATGAGACAGAGAGGAAAGGAAACCATCACTGAATACAGTGAGTACAGTCACATCGTTAACTTCCACATTAAAGCAGAATTTAAGTTTAGGTCTTATTTTTGCAGTTCAGTCTGCTAACTCACATTGTATACACTATACATGAGTTCATCTTAGCAGAGAGCATCAATATATACCCAATTCCGCATCTAAAAAGAAAAGCAAGACTCAGAGCTGCATATTTATGTATGAGCAAACATGCAAAGTATTCAGTATTTTTTCCTTCACCTTTTAGTCCAGATCTCATGATTCTCAGTGATGCTGTAATCTCAGTTGGACTGACTGGATCTTGACCACAAGTCTGATAGTTGTCTACTTATTTTAGGTGGCAGCCCTCTCCTCTTCTGCTTCCAGTGTGTAGCCATTTTTTCTGTTTTCACCACACAAAACAAGAATCTGCAGTAAAAATGTTAAGTTTTCAGTATGTAGGTTGCATGATCCACATATAGGACTGTGAAAGATCTGCAAGACTGTAAAATGCACAGAAATATTATTGCGTGCTTTCCCACATTTTCTGCCAAAACTATCTTCCTTTTAATGCTATTCAAAAAGACCCTGCTGCTGCACCTTGAGCTGAGATTAAAGATATTTTCTCACCTATACCAACATGACAGCAAAAATGTTTTTTATTATACTTTAGAATTACCCTTTACTGACACCACCAATGTTAAAAACAAAAAGCATCAGGAAAAGAGCTTAGGAAACATATGGAGCAGTAGAGAAAGGTAGATGCTCACATATCAAGCTCCATAATCTAGATGTATGTGTCAGTGCAACGACATGGCATCTGGTGACATCCACTGCAGTGATATCCAAACCCAGTAAGCCCTGGGCTCTGTTCTCTGTGAGCCTGTATGTACAGATCTCAGTGTCTCCTGCAGCTCTATTCTGTCATCACAACAGATAGATGCTGGGCCACCATGAGTCACTTCTTCAGTTATGACATTCTTCTGTTTGTGCTGCTCATGTGGCTAAATGATACAAACTGCATGACTCCAGCTAACAAACTACACAAATGCATCAGGCATCTGTTTAGAAGTGTTTTGATTCCTTAAAGCCATATGTGTCATTCTGTCATTCTTGATACAATCTAGTAAAGTTGTCTCAGCAGCAGCAGCTACTACTACTACTGATCCAGTTCCCTACTCTCTAATTCACACTCCATTGTCATGCAGTAGCTGATGAGAGGGTAATGAAGTGAGCAGAGATGGATGGGAGGGATGGTGAGCAAGTGGTGACAACACGCGTAAAAAGAATGTGAAAGAAATAGGATGATAGAGTGAGACAGTACAGGGAGTTTGATTTCTCCAGTTGTCAGAGGCACTGCATTATTGATGTTCTGAGGATCCCATATTGTCGCCGAGATTTGCAGTCTGTCACGTCACGTCCTGTGCATCTGAGTGTGATCACGTCTCTGTGTGCAAGCCGCGCTGGTTTGTTGTGGCTGCACAAGTCCCACTGGACAGCTACCTGTCAACACCTCTATATCACAGGGAGCTCAGTCACTGACAATACTGTCTTATGTTGCACTGACCACATGGGAAGGCTGTACTCACACAGCGATTCTTCAGGATGTTCTTGTGTGTCTGAGACGGCACTTGTTTTCTACTGAGGACTGTCTTGGGCCTCTGATGCTCTTTTCACTTCCTGGATGACTACTATAATTGTAAAGTTAGAAGGAGCTCACACTGCACTCATGCGCGTGCATGTGTGAGGGGGGAGGTTGTGATGAGGACTCTCTGACAATGAGGGATGTCTCGTTTGCTCTGAGCTTTGTCTCATGAATTCTTTACAGTGTCTTCAGCAGGCAGGATACCTCACTGACAGATACAAACACACCATTAGATCAATATATTAATTTCACACTGCACATTCGCCAGTGCACTAAAAAGAAGGGAGCCAACAGCTTGCTCTTGTTTTCCCATCGAATTGTCTAATTGTTGTTTTGTTAAAGGATATTAGTAAAAGATCCCATTTTCAGTTAGTTTATGCATTTTCAGAGCGATGTTGTTGTGAAACCAACAGTCCAGAACCCATGGACAATCCTTCAAAAGGGATGTGTTATAAAATATTATTACTTTGTCTGAGCTTCAGAAAATCCCACAAAGAAAGAAAAAGTCATTTCACAGCATTTGACATGAAAAAAAAACAAACAAAAAAAAAAAAACTTGTGGCCTTGAAATGGTTTTGGATATGAATACAAACCTTTTTTTTTCTATTTCTTGGAATCTAGGAATATTGTGTTTCTGCCGCTTCAAAACTGATCTTCTCTGGACTATTTAATCTGCCCACAGATATTTAAACTAAGGAAAGATTTTTAAGAAAAGAAGAGTTAATTATATGAGGCTGCCTTGTAGTGGATATATCAGAACTGGAATAAGATTATAAATGTGATGCTAGTGTAGTTGGCTTGACAACATCATCAATGTTAACAAAGGCTGATGTCCCTGTCTCTTCTTGCACTTTGTTTTAGGACACTGACCTAGTTAGACAGTGATGACAGAGCCCCCACCCCACCCCCCCACCACTTCTTCTTCCCCCTACAACTCAGCCCCATGTTGTAAAATAAAACTCTTTAGGATCACCAGCAACTCGCTCCTCCTCGTCCATGACTCAGTGGTGAATATTAAGAAACTAATCAGTTGGTGGACGTGCCCACTTGTGTGCAGTGTCTCTCAGATAAATTAATGGAAAAGCATTAGAGTATATAATTACTAAAGCAGCTAAATTTGTTTATTTTC
>JBAMYA010006718.1:0-44283 GCA_037176975.1 Arrhamphus sclerolepis | reverse complement strand
GGGGGTCTGCTGGAGCCTATCCCAGCTCACTTCGGGCGAAAGGCAGGGGTCCATCCTGGACAGGTCGCCAGTCCATCACAGTTTAGTAGCTTATAGCTGCAGTTCCAGGAGTGACCTGTCAACTAACATTATATCAATGTATAAGAAACTGCAACTCTTCTCTCGCTAACAGGATATTATTAATTCCATATTTTGTCCTATGAAATGTTTGCTGTATATTTCTTCCTCTTCGTTCTCTGTCCTTCCTCCCTCTTCTTCTCCTCTTTTGCTCGGCTGCTGAGCTTCGGTTTGATGAGGCAGGTTCTGCTCAAGGTTTCTTTCCTCCTAAAGGGAAGTTTTTCATTGCCACTGTTTCTCTGCTCTGCTCTCTTTCATGCTCTGGATTTCTGGGTGTCGAGATAGTTTTTATTGTAACAGAAACTATATAAATAAAATGTAATTAAATATAACATCTAATTAATTGAAACACTGAATCATGATATAAATCCTTGGCTTGTATGTGCAATTTATGGGGAAATATTGAAATGAATGGCTTTAGACAAGTTGGATTTTAGTAAACATAGTGAGATATGTGCTGAGGTTGCCATGGAAACGGTAAACAGAACAGTGACTGTAACAGAACCTTTTGTGTTAGTAAAGACTTTATGCTGTCAGACTAGTTTCTGAGTTTCTTACATGATGCTTCACATGTAACCATTACGTTATCACTCCTGTTACAAAACAATTAAAACTGATATTTTATGATAAAGATGCTGTTTTGTTCTGCTTTAGCTACATCAAAGTAAAAGAGGCAGAAGCTGGAAGGTAAGCAGAGCAGACGACTGGATGATAGACAGATGAGGTCAAAACCGAGATGTCCATCTATTCTGGTCTCTCTTTTTTCACTGCCCCTCGTCAGTGGAAGAACGTGTGAGCTAAATAAACTATTAAGTAGCATTCACAGTTGAATGTTGCAGCGGCGCTTCATGGTGGGTGTTTCTGACATGCCTTTGTCATACCAACATGCAATAACCCCATCAATCAAATCTCTTCCTGCTCAGTGAAACAGGTAAGCGGGATGATTTGACACCGTCTCGCCCCCGTGGACAATATAAATGCCAACGATCTGATTGGCTGATGCTTGTATCGATGCCTGAAAAGTTTAACGTTTCCCAGATTCTAATGGAAGCAACACTCTCAGGACCCAAAATTCAGTTTGGAAATACTTCACATCAGCCCACTGAAGTCGGTGAGCGGTACATACGAGCCAGCTGGGGTTTAGTTTACTTGTTGGTTCAAATTTAAGTTCTTTTGCGTGTTTGTTTGATTGATAACCTTTCATTTTAACAACAAGACAGAATATCTGTTGGTATTTATTCATCTTCTTGTACTTATTCTTCTTTAATCTGTATGAAGGGTCTATGTGTCATACCCTGGCTGAAAATGATTTCATGTAAATTTAAATTTGGTACATATGTAAATGTGTGTCCCTTCCCCCTACAAACAGACACATATTATATATTTAATTTTGATACTACAATTTAGATGAATCCATTTAATTCATATTACATGAGGCTGAAAATGTATTTATTTAAAAAAATATATCTTTAGTGCTCCAGAGTGATATGTATGTAAAGTTTAGAAAGGTTGTTGTCTTTGCACTCATATTAATTTCTAACCTTTTTAAAGATCACTTATTATTCCTAATCATTAGTAACATAGCTACATTATATTTATTAGGAAAAAATTAAGTATTTTTTATGGAAAGAAAATCAAAATTTTAAATTAAATCCAATTTAAGTCTTCATGTTAGATGTTCCACAAGTATGATATTATGGTCTTATTTATGATATTAGGGTAAGTTCTGATGTACAAATATGGACAAAACACACTTGTTTAAAAATCTTTTGATTAATCTGTCTGAAGCCTCGTTTGGTGCAGTCTGATCCTTGTTCATCACAGTTTAGCTTCTGGCCGAGTTTCTCGGGGCTTACTGAGGAGGAAAGATCTCAGAACAAAAGGAAGAGCCTCAATAGATAAATGTCCCTTCTTTGCCTCCCGTTGCCTTGGTAACTGGACAGTCATTAAGCCCTCCAGATAGTATAGAAAAGACTTTATAGTGTGTGTGTGCGTGTGTGTGGTCACATGCTTCATGTTGCCTGCTTTACTTGCATTAGTGTCCATCTGAGCAGAAATGTGTCTTCATTCCCCCTCCCCTCCCCTCCCCCTTCACCAGCAGTCATCACAGTGCTGCCTCCCTTTGGTCAAACCTGCTTCCTGCAAATGTCACTTCTGAATGTTCTGGTTTCCTCTTCTGTTCATCAGCTGCACATTCAGCAGCAATCATCTCATAGCATTAAAAGAAAAAATAAATAAATAAATCCTAGCTTAATAAGAGCTGAGTAATTGTATCTTTACATTCTTACAACGTGTTATCCATTCACCCATTCATGTAAACTTCTTACAGTACACAACAAAAATGCAGAATTATCTTTAGAGTGAGAACCATGTCAAATAAAGACGCCCCAACACAGGAGAGCTGCTGCTGGTCGTGCACGTGAACAGGCACGGCTCTTTTGTAAGTACATTCCAGGACAAAGTTGACAAAAAGCAATGCTTAGCAAGAGAACCGTGACATAGAACATGCAAACACCATCTTTCTTTATTCTTATTCTTTTATTGGATTTTAAAGCAGCACAAAGACACTTCTGTGAATTTTAGATTGGTGGGTCCCCTTAAAGGCACGGCGGTTAAAGTCATCTCTACGACACTAACATTTACTCATGTTTAGTCAGTTATTTTGTCTCTCGATCATTTTGTGTTCCATCATGATGGGGGAGTCCAAAGTTACTTTGGCTGCTTTTTCTTGAAACCAGGGATGGGAAAGAAGAGGAACTAGTTTGTTTTGTTTTTTTAATGTATGAAAATAAAGTCCTTTGTGTTGCTTTAATTGTATGATGAATGCTGAGCTTAAAATTACAATTTAATAAAAATTAAGATCTAAACACCAAACCGAAGTGCAGCAGGAAACCATTTTATGTGACATTTCCCAGTTCAAATGTTAAAAGTCAGAAAAGAACTAGATGGGATGTAGAACACAGTGAAAATAGCACAAAGAGAAATGAGGATATATGTGGATATATATGGGTGAGATGTTTCTTCATTTTCACCAGACCTGAGGTCCTTCTTGTTGTTCATGCAGGGTCCTGCAGAGTGAACAGTCTCATTTAAAATACTTTCTACTTTCAAAAATACAAAACAGTATCTAGACAGGTTAAATTTAGGTTTTCCCTCATAATTTTATTCATTTCTGTATTTATTTAAATATTTCTCAGTGAACTGACTGCATTTTTCTGCTGGAAATCCAGTGACCCTTCGGACTGAACTCATTCCAGTTGTTTGTAAACAGGATTTCCTTCTCTTAATCAGATTTCAGGTCAGTTTTTAATGAGATTTTACATCTTCACATACATTTATACATCAGCACTTGTATTGGACTAAATACTTCATTAATGTAACCATGTAATTACCAACTTCACAAGAGCACAGATATTAGAAAATACAGACTGTGGAGTAGAAACTTTCTAATCAGCACTGAGCCAGTTCACTTCTAAATCTGCACTTTAAATCTCCTCTGATGTGCATCTGAGCAGTTTCTGAAAGATGTCCTTTTTTTTTCTTTTAACCACGAAGACGAGTCCATGACCTGCCTGGTGACGTTTCTCATTCTTTATAATAATTACCTCCTTTGGATATCAGTGCTGTTTGCTGATCCAATTTAGTCTTTTATGTAAAATCTAAATAACAGCTGGGAAAAAAAAAACAACAGCAATTGAAGAAGTCGTTACAAATTAGGTAAAAATAGTTATTGAGGGTAAATTCTTCTACCTACTGAAACTGGTGTGTTTTATCAGAGCAAACAGAATAGATGTTATAAATCCCTGGTGGAGTTTCCTCCTGGACAGGAAGTGCATTTCCTCTGCTTCCTGTTCATTCCTCACATGTGTGTGTGTGTGTGTGTGTGTGGCTGTTTGTGTGTGTGGCCCCAGGAGAGGTCTCAAAAGAACAATCACAGTAGAAAGAGAACAGGACCTAAGCACCGAGACTAAAGCTGAAGTAGCTCAGAGAGGAACACAGACATGGCAAGAACAATGGGAGGACGACTGAGAGAAAGAAGCTCCAGCGAATGTCAATAAATAGTGACAATTCTGGACTTGTGATACCATTAAACAGCTGCTGCAATGGACTATGAACCCAAGAAACCCAGGAAGGTAGAGTAGCTTCAGTTCTGTGTCTCATGTTTCATTTTATTGTGGTGAAGTGTTGATGACTTGAGGGGATTTGGTTACAATTTAACATCTAACTGGAAATGGGAAAGACATTTTTGAGGGTTGAAGAGTTTCTCAACTCCAGACATGTCCTCCCAGACATGGCGGCCCCCTACGGTGGACAGATTAAAGCCAGGTTCTGTTAGACCGATAGTCTTTAATGGTCTTCAGCATCATCCCACATCTGTTCAATGGTGCAAAACAAACAAAACGAAATCTGAACAAAATTGTCATTAAAATCATTTTTGCAGTTGACTTCTGGAAACACGTGTGTTAAAGAACATGAACAAAATGGTTTGATGATGATGAATCAATGATGAAAAGGAAAAAGCAAACAAGTAAAGCAAAGTCAGTAAAGAGTTAAACACTTGAGGGGAACAATACAAGTTTGAACTTTCAATCATTCAGTCATTAATTAGTGAACAGACTGCCTGGTCGTAAACTGCCTCAAATCAGAAAAACTTGGGATGATATGAACGTACACATTTGAAAAAAAGAATAAAAATCACAGATTCTTACATTTTATTTGACTGTTATTTCTTTGCCAACAGTATGATCCAAAGATGTTTCTTGTTTTCTCTCATCAACTTAATTGGTCATTTATTCATAATCAGTCATAACTTTATGAGCCCTGGCAGCTACCGTGAGCTCATCATGTTAAAATTACAATATTTTACTGGTAAAATCTGCATGCTGGCGTTCACATGGACATTACTTTGGCACTTCTCACCTACTTGAAAAGTTTTGCAGAAAAATCACACCTTTCATGACACGCTCTGAGGTCGGCAGATTTACTGTACCTTTTTTTCTTTATAAATGCGATGCAGGCGTGAAATTAAAAAACAGACTCATGGAATGAAACTGATGAATATAAATGATGTTGGGTTCATCATGTTCACAAATACGTAGAAATAAAAGAAAAAGCAAGAATCACTGCTTCTGAGAAAGACACAGCCAGACTACAGTCATGCTCAGTCTAAGTTGTCCTCTCTGTTTCACCATCACCTTCGCTTGTCCAGCACTTTGGTCAGCTGTTGTTGCTGTTTTTAAAGTGCTTTATAAATAAACTTGACTTTATGTGTTTCCCTGAGACGGGGCTACAGGAGAATTTTCTCATCAAGAAAGTCCTAGAGAGACTTTTATTGGTCCACCTGAATAAGCAAAAAAAAACCCCACAACTTCCAGAACCCACTGCAGTTTCTTATCATTGTATCGTTGGAGTTGAAGATGCCATCATACACCTGTCATCTGGACAAAGCAGTGTTCTCCAGTGTTTTTATCTCCATCCAGCTGCTTTACTATGTAGGAAACTCCAGAAGACAGAGGTGGACGCCTCCACAATCACCTGACAAACAGACTGAATGGTTGTACGCATGAGCAGGTGGTCAGCAGCAGAACCACAGAGGACTGGACTCAGCACTCCTCCTCTCTCTGAACACCTTAGACTTCTGCAGAAATACTCAGATTACTCTGTACTCCTTCTCTTACCCATCACTGATACACCCCACAACCGCAGAGAACAAGTGGATCATTTTGTGGCATGGTGTGGGAACAATCATCTCTGCTTGAATGGGAACAAAAAAAAAATGACTGTGGATTTTAGGAGAGTCAGGATTAGGTCAAACACTGCACTGAGCTCACTTAGATTTAAGTAGGAGGTGTGGTCTTTGTGTTTCTTTAGCTCGCTGAGAGGCTTCAGAGATGTCCGTGTCAGCATAGCCTCTTTCACAGAAGCGCTCAATCATTTCTGCTGCCTTAATTTCAAATTCAGTGTCTGAGCTGCAGTTTCTTTTGAGGTGCAGAAATTGTAAGATCGGGATGTTTTGATTAATTGTCTGGGCTCCCAAATGTGTATTCCTGCTGAGAGGTTTCTGATAAATAGTGGTTGCTAAGCCTCCTTGGGCATTTTTGGAGACCATCAAATCCAAGAAGTTCACTTTATCTTTGAGCATTCAACCGTGAATTTAAGATAAGGAGTCGTGGAGTTGATAAAGTCCATGAATGGACTTGGCTCAATGGTAGTGCCAGTCCAGATGAAAAAGACATCATCAATGTACATTTCCAAAGTGGAATTTTGTTTATAAAAGGGGTTTGTGATAAATCTTGCTTCCCACAGGCCCATGACTAAACACGGTAATAGGAGCCTGCATATTGAAAATAATTTCTGGTTAGAATCAGCTCATTAAGAGGTACTATACCAGTGGGTTGTGTGTGGCTGGTCTTCAGCAGGAGGGTCCCCCTAAGAACCAGGTTCTGCTGGATTCTTCCCATGAGGGAGTTTTTTCTGTCCACTGATGGTGTTGCCATGTGCTCAGGGGTCAAGCTCTGGGTTTCTAAAGCGCCTAGAGATGACTTGTTGTAAATAGGCGCTATATAAATAAATTGAATTGAATTAAATTGAATTGAGCTGAATTGTGGAGAAGAAATGCATTAGAGATTCAACTTCAGCATCATGAAGAATACAGGTGTAAAGACTCTGAACATCACATGTAACTTAGAGAAAATCCAGGTCACATTTAAAAGACTGACTGGACTCAGGTCACCGCTGCAGCTCAGGATTCTGTGTTCAGTCTAATCTTCAGTCATCTGATGGGACAGAAGCATCACATCCATCTGTCCATCCATCCATCCATCCATCCATCCGTCCATCCATCCATCCATCCATCCGTCCATCCATCCATCCATCCATCCGTCCATCTGTCCATCCATCCATCCATCCATCCATCCATCCATCCATCCGTCCATCTGTCCATCCATCCATCCATCCATCCATCCATCCATCTATCATCCATGTGCATTCATAAGAAATATGCTTCATAATGTATTGCACTTTTCTTTATAATTCATCCATAAAAGGAAATTACATTTTGTTTTATTCTGAGTCTTGACAAAGCCTCATTATTTCAATTCCCTGTGGTTTTAATGATCAAACTGTACTTGTTAGTTTCACGTGGGTTCTAAAATGATCAAACTATTTTCAGTTTTTGTTTACAATGACTCCCCTTTAAGAGCCACATACACCTGGTGAGCACAGGTGAAGGGAAGATAGATGGCTCAGGTGGCACATCCTACTGTTGGCAGACACGCAAAACCAACCTCTGAATGCTGAGAGGTTATCTGACTAGAATGAAAAGATGGTCAAAGATTTACAAAAAAATATTGATTAGAAAATAATTGTTAAAGAAAAATAAAATAAATTCTGAAAAATACCATTTAAATCATATGATACTGAAAATTAGTTATGAAAATGCAAAACTCAGTTCTTTTGCACAATATTTTCAGCTTTTAAATTTGCAAGAATGCACACTTTGAGTGTACAGAAATTTAATTTATTCATTATTTATTTTATTGAATAAAATACAGAAAATATCTTTTAAATCAGAATTTCATCCCTTTTTAGTCCAAACCACTGAAAACTGACTGACTTTATTTTATTGAATGAAACTAAATAAATTCAGTTCAATGGACTTGATCACACTGTTTAAAAAAATGTACATTGAAATATTCCAGAAATGTTGAAATAAATATTAGAAACAAAATCCACTTAATATAAAAGAGTAGAGTTTATTTTATCAAATATGAGAGTAAATGACTGTATTAATGCTACAGAGATGTGTCTTAATTAACTACCTGCTTTGACGCAGGCAGGTTGTTACGCATTAATTTAAAAATCCAATTATTTTCCTTTTGTCTCTGCTGAAAAACATTCTGGAAAAAGAACAAAACTCATCGCAGACATCCTCATTCTTCATCCAAAAAATTAAGCTGACAGCAGAGATGTTCATCAGACTGTCATTCAGAAAGAAAGACAAAACGGAATTTTTGGCTAAAACAACTCCTGTCCTCTCCGTTTTCAGTGTGTGTTTTGTTATAAAACCCGCTCTCTTGATGCCTCCAAGCCATGCCACGTTAATGTGTGTTTGTGTCAGCGGGTGGCTAACAGCGTGTGCTGTAATGTCAGTGAATCTCAGCAGTGAGCTGTCAAAGATCACTGCTCACCTGTCAATCACTGTTAGAACCACCAATGGTGTGTGTTACATCATCACACACACACACACACACTCACAGTGAGGCATGGATGAATGTCAATTTTACCTTTTTCAGAAATATGGCTTAAATTTCAGAGAGCTCATCGAAGATGTGCCACTGCTTTTTTCTGCAAAGTCACTCTTCATTAAACAAAATTCTCTTTCTTCTCTTTTTTCTGCTACGGTGACACATCTTTTGATCCAATTTTCATTCACACAGCGTGTGATACACGCATAATACATAATATATATATATGTATATGTGTGTGTGTGTGTGTGTGTGTGTGTCTGTGTGTGCGTGTTTACAGAGAGAAAGGGAGGAAACCAGTGAAGGTTTGACAGAGAGGAATGGAGCCAAATCTACTCGAGGTGAACCCTGCACTGAACCTGAACAGGTTTCAGTGGTTTGCGTGGAGCTGAGTTTTCTAACCAGACTCCAGCTGAAAGGGTCAGTCCAGCCTTCAAAGTTGGTTTCTATTTTATCACATTAAAGTAACCAGCTCTAACATAACATAAACATGCTATAACAGTCCTTGAGATTCTGGTTTCGCTCTAATACAGTACATGTAACCATCTGACAGTATGTGGCTTGTATGCTTGGAGACAGCGTTTTTAAGGCTGAAAACTTAATGATGCCTTGGATGACTCAAATACCCAAGCAGTTCATATAATTCTTGTAGAACTAGCCACTGAGCCTAGTTTGGCTGTCAAGATGGAGGTTCTTTAGGGTATATCCTCACTACTGTGGAAACCTTTGTAACAGCTATGCCTGACATTCACATACATTGGCAGAGTCAGCCAACCAAAAACAAGAAACATTTTATTCACTGCAGACCCCATTTTCATTTGTAAAAATCTGCTTGCAGTGTAATGTGAACGCACAGACGTACAAGCTTGGAATATGACGTAGAAGCACTTTGCTTTTTGATTTTTTTTCTGGGTCACTGCACATCCTTCCACTTTGCCAAACCTGTGTTACATGATAATGATCAGAAGAGAGAACGCAGACAAGAACTGAAAGTGCACATTGCAACACTGCTGGAGCTCCAACCCTCAGCTAGACGGCCCTCGGCTAACTGAACACGACCGTAGACACTTGACCAGGACCTTGGTGGAGCTCAATCCTGGCTGAGTCCAATTCACATCCCAATAAGCCCTATTGTCTTTTAAATAGAATGGTCTTTAGTCATGGCTCAGAAGTCAGGTTCACCGAAAGTGCTGCGTAGCTGGATATTTGGCACCATAGATTGCTGTGCAGTCTTTCAAAAGAATAAATAAATAAATAAACAAAAATGTTGTTGCCAGTTATGAATGAATGTGGCATTATAGAATTTAATCTCATGAGGTACAGAAAAATCCCCCTTGCAACTGCCATCAATGTGAAATCTTACTATGGCGTCCAGGCCTTATGTCTGCGTTAAGGCTTGGTACATGACTTGTGTACATCCAAAGAACCATTTAAGAACAAAAGAACAGAACAGCAGGTGAAAATGTTATGTAGTATTACATTGTGTTTCCAGAATTCTATAAACTTCCAGGTCATGTACCTTTGAACCATGGTACTCATGTACATTTATGAACTGAATGCAACGTTCAAAGATGAAAATGTCCTGCTGTCCTGATATTACAGGATATGGGAAAATGATCCGGAAACATCAGTGGACCCGAGGTTTCAGGGTCACAGATTCTTTAGAGGTTTCTGAAGGATTAACGCCTCCAATCTTTTCCTTTTGGAAGCTTTTCACTGTAACTAACTGAAATGGATGCGTTCATTAACAACGTAGGAAGAACTTCTTTTTCTTTTTGTAGGTTGAGTTTAAAACTGGTTATAATCATTTTTGTGTTAATAAAATCAGATTTTTGTAGTTTGCAATCAATAATTAAGTCATATTTCTTGGCAAAAATGTTTTTTTTTATATATATATATAACATTCATGACAACTATGAAGCTGCAGTCTAATATAAAGTCAATCTGATTTCCAATCAAAAGAAAAGGTGAGAATTTACAATGCAGATATTATGAGTTGCTTTTACTAAGCCGATGGTGCTAATAGTCCAATTATAGTGCCACAGAAGAATATCCAGTTAAAATCAATGATAAAACAATTAGAAAAACATGATTCTGTGTGCGCACCATCTCTCTTTGTTTCTTGTGTTAACATCAGAAAAGTCTTTTTCCTTTGCTGGCATTCTCCAACTCTCTAGGCGTACGCTTTGAGTTATTCATGATTTCCATCAAACTATAATCTTGTTGCTGTATAAGCTTTCACACCTACCCCAAAGATTAAAACCATGATTGAGATAAATGTTCTTGTTCCTGGCAACATCCTTTGATAGTTTCCTTTCAGCTGGAAGGATGAGCTGTCTGAAACAGTGGAATAATGATGCCACACAGCCAGCTGTGCAGGTGTGACAGCAAAACCAATAGAACAAGCACATAAAACACATAATAAGCGGGACTAGTCTCAAACGAGAGAGGGAAAACTGCATCATTCACTCTGTTTTGGGTCCATTTACATAGGCGAGCAAATAGTAATGCCAACTGGATTTGGAAATGTACCATTTAATAGTTCAATAGGGAGAATAAAGTTGTGAATATGACTCACCTCGGTCTTCTGAATATGAGCCCATACTGCTGGCAGGCCAGGCCCACTGTAGGGGTGTAGATGATGGGCATGAACCTCTCAACATCTGAGGTTATCAACCGGTAGAATAACTTCTCATTGCGGTCCTGGAGCCCCATCAGGAACACATATCTAGAAGTATGAGAACACAGTTTATTCATCTTTAACATCTCAAGGAAATTGAGAATGACACGTCCAGAAACAATGAGTTTCTTTGGATGTTTGTAAGTCTGAGCATCAAAGAAAAAGAATGGTTCAGACTTTTAGTATAAGATCACGTCCATATGGAAACTATATTTTACGGAAACAATACAGCAAAGCAATTAGTACATGCATGGAAGACACAAAAATGTGGGGAAAAAAGAGGGAACAGAAGAAGAGGTCTGCTCTAATATATGCCAAATATTTCTAATGTTTTGTTTTTCTTTCAATTGACCGAAAAATACAAGTTGAAGTAGGCTATTTGCTCTTAAGTGGGAGCAGGAACTCAAAGTTTTCAGTATGACCCATGTTAAACATTTCTCTCTAGAAAGGACTTTATTCCAAATCAAATAAGTCTCCAAAAAGCCAAGAGCACAAGGTGCCTGGAACAGGAACAAATAATGTAATAAATCAATGCATGATGTCCACAGAGAGGGCTGACCTGAGCTACCTGCTCAAGCTGCATGTGAGCTCATTACGGCAATTGTTGCCAGGCAACAAAAATGATGAACTCAAACAGGCCAAACCAAACAAAGATATTGTGTGAATCAAAAACAATATTCCTGATTCCTGAGTTTCTCTATTAAAACTACACAAAATCTGGACTTCTGTACTTTGAAGTACGTTCTCCTGGGTCCTGAGTCGTCCTGAGGAGAGGAGGATGCATCACTAGCATCACAGCTCAGATAGCAGGCTAACTCGTATCCATGAACATCTGTCATTCAATTTAGCATAAAATAAACACTCTGAACTTTTGAACTGTGAACCGTGAATTTTTCTGGCAAAATTTTCTCTAACTGTTATTTTATGTTATGTTTTTAATAGTTTTTATTATGTTGTATGTCAGCCATAATATAAACAAGTTCTGTGGAGGTGAAAAGAGGCTCTACCTGTACTAACTTGAAGTTAGCAGAACAATATTCTAAAACATCTTTAAACTACATTCTGTTACAAACAACGAGGTTCTAATGTTCTCTTTTATTCCTTTCTCCTCTGTCATTACTGCTGCTCGTTGATGCGAAATGCATTCTGGGATACTTTGCATTTCAAGTCCACACAAGTTTACTGCATCCTTGATAAACCAGGAGTACCAAGAACACATCTGGGAATTTCCATGGTTCCTGTCTAGATTTAAACTTAAAACTGTACACTGATGACGTTTCAGAAATCAAACAGAGAAACAGTCAGTTTCTGTTATCATGGTGCTTCCTGTTTGTGTTTCACACCTGGGTTTGTGTGTTCAGTGCCACATCCTCATCCTTGTTTGCATGCTTTTTCTATTTTTTTTTTTTTGTCTAAAGATTACCTTGTGTTATAGGCAATCTTTTATGTTTTGACTTTTATCTTTCTCTGGCTGAGAGCTGACACCTAAGAACTTCCTACATAATTATCTGTATTTCTGGTCACCTTCTGTCTGAAACTCAGGTTGATCCTCTTCACCAACATATAACTTTAGGCAGGATGCTAAACCCCACACTGTAGAGTGCCATAGTATATATAAGATAGAAGTACTGTATGAGTGTTTGGAAAACACATTCTGACGTAGTTCTAGACAATGTCAAAAAGGTGCTATATAATAGAAGCATGTACCACTTAATGTGTCACTAACACTTGAGGCTGATCTGTCTGCAGACCTCCACTTTGGGGTGTCTGTAGTTGGAGGCTCCACTGACCTGGAAATGGTTTGTGAAATACAAAATAAAAACATGTAGAAATGGGCTGATGGCCTTTTTTTTTCTTTTTTTTTATGCAATAAATTTTTATTGGTTTATGGCACACAAAGTGGAGCTTAGTGGATTAAACTATTACAAGCATGACTGTAATAACAACTCCTAATGTACTACTGCACTGTTAAATAGTTCATTTTCTGGTGAATATTCAGTCTACACGTCTTAGTGAAGCAGTTTTCTTGCTGACTTGACTTACTGACTGCAGGCAGAGTGTGACACGTTTCCTTTAAAGTCCAGCACTATAAGTCCAGTGGGAGGACTATATCTATCTCTTTCTTAATCTTTTCATGGGCAATCAACAGATTTTGCTCCGTCAGGCTTATTTTAGGTCTGTTTTTTGCACTATTTTAGTTGGCAAAGCCTTCAATCATCCATTTCCTTTGTTAATTGCGCAGTCATGGTAGGTACTTTTTATGTGCTTACAGTGCCGTTCTCTGCCACTGTCACAGAAACTAGAAAAACAAGGCAAATTACACCACAATTATGAGCTAAGAGCGAAATAAGTGAGTGGAAAAAAGTTGGGAGTTTGTAGTTGGGGTCATACAAACTGAATGGCAGCTTCTAGCAATCAGTACCAAAAAAGGATTGAGAGTCAGAGAGCAGACTGCCTGTAGACAGAGCAGCTTCGAGCAGTGAAAGGAAAAAAAAAGCTCAAAGCTGGAACACAGTGGAGCCCAGAGACAGACTGTCGGTGACACTGATAGGGCATGGGAATGGCAACGACTGTTTTTGGATGTTGATACAGACTCATTGCTATGCTGGAAACTGAGGCAAGTTGAGTTAAGCTGCACTCTAGTTCCCATCTCACAGGCAAAATTCTCTCATCTTTCATGTTTGAAGTGACAGCTGATGAAATGGATGACTGAGAGAGAGTGACTGGAATATGCAAACAAGATCAAAGCTGATCAAAGAGCCCAAACTGAACAGCATGTAGTACATCAGTGATTATGTACTTGGCTACTGACATTGTAAAAATTAAATACAAAAAAAGAAACATAAGAAGTGAGAGGAGATGGTGAAAGATTGAGAAATGAGAACAGTGAGCAGATTTTTTAAGTAAAATATCTGATGTTAGGAGAAGGACTAATAGCTAGTCCGCCTCTTGAGCTTTGAAAGCTTCCAGATGTGTGATCTTTTGCACGCACAGAGGATCAGATGAAACTTAACTCTGATGGACGATCAAGCATTGTAGACACCACATGAAGAAGGTACTGGCTGTGTTTGTATGCAAATCTCACCTGTCCAGATCGTCTTTCTTCATGTCATAGTTCTTGAGTACTCGCAGCAGCTGGACGTCTTGGCTGACAAAACAGGGGGGCAGCAGGCCGTGGATACCCAGCTGGAGACGCTCCTCCAGGGAGAAAGCCATCCCCTGTGAGCAGACACACCAAACACCATTAACCTCCATCATCCACCACCATAATAACACATGCTGGGATGTTGGAGTGTGGAAGGAAACGCTCACTGTCAACATCCATCACAGATGCTCCTCACTGGCTGCAGCATTAGAGTCGTTCTGTGACTCCTACCTGAGTTTTCTCACTTAACTGCGTAGCAAAACCTGACACCACTGTGTGAGGTGATTTTGCATGAGGGTCCCAAATCCTGGCTTACAAGCTGATGGGAACTCTCATCCAGGTTTTAAAATGCTTCTCACGAGGAGGCGCAGTTTTAACCATGTCACATTTCAGAGTCAACAAATGGTGACAGCAGTGTCTCACTGACAGGAATTCATCTTTAGAGTATATAAATGCATGGAAACACTGGACAAATTCCCAGCAGCAAATTATTTTGTCATTGTTGGAAACATGACAGAAAAAAACTGATTCTTTTTTGCAAGAGTTTGCAAAACAAATACATAGTAATTAGAAGAATTTCAAGTAATCATCATTAAAGAATGATTATGTCAGGCTGATGCCGCGGACAGAAATGGCCTCTTGTTGCAGCAGAGCTAATAAAATCAATGGGGGTTAGGGGCTGTTAAGTTTCATTCAGTGCGGTTAGCAACTTGATAAAATGTAAGAAAGGAGGGAAAAAAGTCAGTTCTCTAACAGACTTCAGTCTTTTTTTACCTCCACATTGTGCAATAGAGCAAAAACAATGAATGTCCGGAGTCAAACTCATTTAACAGTGACATAAACAGGACAGTGTGAAGTTGCTTGTTTAGCAAACATGATTAATACAGAAATATTTCCTGACTCTGAAACTCAATTCTTTCTTTTGTGTTTAACTTAATTATTGAGCTCATATCTTGGACATGACTGACCTGACTGGGAAGTTGAAAGAATACACTCTGTTGAATCGGCTTTTAAAGGAGAACTAGAAATAAATTAGATGTTTATCATTCAGTGAGTTGCTCAAATTAGCAAAACTACTGTGCTGCAGAATTATCCAGCCTCCCCTCCCCCTCCCCCTGCTGCTTCCTCACAATCGTCTGTGATGTTCTCAAGAGTGCACACGCAGACTCAGAATAATACACTTTGACCTCTACTTGCCTTTTATCTTGCTCACCCTGACCTCTGATGGGGATCGGCGTGCATGTGACGTGTCAAAGGTAGAAGCCTGAGGAGTTTGACCCCTGACATGGGATGTTAGTTCAAAGGTGGATACAATGATCCCATTCAGGACAGGTTGCACACCTCAAGCTGCCATCGAGTAGAAGCCTCATAATACCACAACGCCCAACGTTACTGAAACAGCTTTGTTCCATTTTCGGTTTCGTGCCATCAGTGAAGCTAACGCATGGAGGACAATCTGAGAACTGATGGCTCACTTCTTTTAAAAAAAACAAAAACAGCTGTTTTAAAATTATTATTCCAAACAGATCACAAACACAATTAAAATCCAAACAACGCAAAAGCGTTATAATACAAAAGCTCTTTTTTTCAACACAACTCATATTTTAATTTGGTTTTATACGTGTCTCTTATACACCAATATTTCAATTTTCATATGACATTTCTCTTGTTCCTCTGTTTTTATTTTATTTTATTTCTTAAATCTTTTTTCATCTTGTCTTTGCCAGATAAGGTATTAACAGAGGGTATTAACAAAGTTACCATGACCACCTCGGTGGCACTCAGATCATCTGTCAAGGTTCAATTCAATTCAGTTCAATATACTTTATTGTCCCACTTGGGGAAATTTGAACTTGACTTGGGAACCCTGTCGTATACCAGAAGGTACGAGCTCGTATTTATGGTAAAGGATGTGGGATGGCTCAGCCACTATCCTTTGGGCCTGCCTGACAACTGTCTGTTCAAAGATGAGCTGCAAGGAATGATAGTCCCTTTTCCCCACCACCTTCATGGCTGTAAGCACCAAACAGGCCAGTTTGGTTTTCAGCCTGACAGCGAGGTTCCCGTACCAGGCTGACATCCCGTATCTGATCAAGCCTTCCAGTACCGCCTGATAAAATAAAACCATAATTTCTTTATTCACACCACACAGCCTCAATCTACACAAAAAATGCAGTCTTTGCTGTAGACGGGCACACAGACCTTCCACATGGACGTCCCAGTAAAAGAGTTGTTTAGATAAACATCAAGATATTTATATGAGCTGACCTGCTCAATGGGTGAGTCATGTAGAACAACAGGACTGTGATCCCCTAACGATCTTGGATCTAAAACCATCTCTTTAGTTTTCTGGACGTTTAAAATTAAATGATGATCATCACAACATTCCACAAAATGCTCTATTTCAGAAAGGTAAGCTGAAGTGCTCGAGTCTTTGTGCAGGAGGCTAAGAATGGTAGTGTAGTCAGAAAATAATGAAGCTGAATACATATTAGTGACTAATACACACACAGCTGTGCAACATGCCAAGATGATGCCCCGGTGTCTTCTTTTCATCGTTTCACAACAGAAAACATGCAGATTTTCTCACATCCTGACGAACATGTGGGAACTAGCCATACAGCTACAAGAAGAGGATGCAGTTTAAACTCATCAATACCTCAAAACCATGACCCGTCATTTCGGATTATTACAAGTTCACAGCATAATCACCACGTCAAAGTTTAATAATATGATTCAGTCAGAGTTGAATAATCAGCAGCACACAAGCCAGTCGTTCAGGCATAAACAGACTTTCAATCTTAAAATTTTCATCCAGCAAAGATAACAAGTTCGAACAGAGCCCATGTTTATGCAATTGTACCGTCAAGTCCCCAAAAGTTGGAAAAGCAAAGTTTTTACCACATTTTAATGTTGCCATGCCTTTTTACAACAATTAAAGAGTGTTCAGGCATTCGGGACATAAAGTTACTGAGCACTGTGGTCATTATTCTGTCCCATTCTTCACTCAGTTTTTATGCATTTATTTTCTCCTCCTCAGCAATTCCGTTGTAATTTGTGCAATTGTCTTTTTGTAAAATGCACGGACTTCTCCACAAATTATGTCACCTTGAAGGCAGCATAAGTTGATCTGAAATCCCAAGAATCCTTTAAAGTTTTAGCGTTAACCAGTACAATTTTTCTTTTCTTTAAAACGAGACAGGTGAATTTATTTGCAACATCTATCACAGAACTCAAAAGCTTGACAATATGCAAACAGGCGGAAAAGCCACAATTCTGTTCACACAACCTCAGAGGAGGAATAGCAATCGTGTGGAGGACATCGCCTGAGAGCCCACTCTAACATAATATCAACTCAGGGAGTGTGGAGTTTTTTTGTCTGGGGGGGAGGGGGGGAGGAAAAAGCAAACATTTCCATAAGTAATGCATGAACAGTACAGTTGGCCGTGCTCAGTCACATGATTTATTTTTAGCTTATGTGAACCGGCAGTTTCTCTGCAGAAAGCCTGAGAGAGAGGGATGGAGCCTGCGGTGGGGGAGGGGCTGGCATGGCATTAAATGAAACTCAAAGTAATCACTCTTCCATCTGGATGGTTTGGAATCCATCTGTTTTTATGGATGGTAGGTGAAATCATCAGACTTCAGCAGATGGAGAAGAAGAGTTAAACCTAGAGAAAAAAAAGCAGAAGAGTGCGTTCTATCAATGAACCACAGGTGAACACGGCTGAACTGTGTCATGATGTAAGAATGGAGCTGATATGTAATAATGTGAAAAAAAAAATGAAATTATGGACTTGATTTAAATCTTGCAATAAAAAAATGGCGACTGCAGAGATTCAGTACCTGCCTGCTCACAGTTTACACTCAGATAAACAGAGGACAAAATCTGCTTAAGAGGCAAAGCACAGCTCTACCGAGGAAAAGAGGCGTCTCTTGATCGCCCACTTTCTCACATCGATCCAGTCAAGTCTGTCCCTAATCACGGGGGTCACAATCAAACTGTTTCAGATTGAGCTTTAACGTGAAACCTCTACAGCTCTCCTCTTTCATCCAGATTTGAAACTCACACTTTCAAGCTTTGAATTGTTTGAATTATGCTAAGACTGCTCTCTCTTTTTTTTTTGCCCTCATGGGCACTCAGTCTGAATAGCAATTAGCTACCCATCTCCATTCTCTTTCTCCGTCTTGCTCGGCCTCATCGCATCACATTCATCTGCCTCCAGAGAAGAGTTTAATCCAGGTCAACACCTGCTTGACAAAAATGAACACATGTTAAAATATTGCAGGTGAAACATGGAATGCCAGCTGTTATCTCACACGCCAAAAAGGGGGGAAAAAAGCAATTTCAACAAGTTCTGATAATAAAACATCCACCATGACCCAAGCTTTATCTTCCTGGTGTCCCAGACCCCCCCGTTGGCGCTGTACCACCCCTGCCTTTGTTGATTTAGATCGAGACTGTTATTTTCAAGGGGTTTGTTGTTTATTTGATAAATCTTTGAGGTCTAAAGAGCTGAGCTTTATCAGGAATAAACATCCTATAATGAAACCTCCCAGCAACCTTTCCTCGCCGGCCGCCAACCCAAGCAAACGCTCCCTCACAGGACGCTCACATGTTGGAGCTGCCGACGGTCTGAAATGGTTTCTTGTTGAATGTGGAAATAACAGCGTCGTGCAGGTAGATACTCTGCTGCACCGTGATCTTTTTCAAGCACAGAGAGGATGTACTCTAAAAGGAAAAGCTGCTTCTGCAGCTCTGGTTCAGACCTGCACTTTCTGGACCATTTTTACTGACAGAACTGCTTCAAACCAGCCACATTCTTATGATGTCTGATGTGAATAAGTTCACTGGAGTCAGTTCACAGCATCTCTGTTCAGTTACAGTCAGTGCTTTGACTGAGTGGAGCCAAATGTCAAATTTCTTTGTTTGAATGTTTGAAGTCACCCCACGGTAGATCCGCTTTGATGTTCAGGGTTGTTCGTCCTGCTGCATCCACCAAACTGCTTGAGCCGCCGCAGAATGTAAAACTTGACATTAAACTGTGACATGCTGTAATAAACATGATCATTCATGTTCCTGCCCCCCTGTCATCTTTTGTCCCTACAGCATTTATTACTTCTTTTTTTCAAGGAATTATATGTATTTGTTGAATTATCACTAAAGGTAAGTCCTGTGTAACTCTGTCAAAGCTGAATTAAAACATCACGGAACCAGATCCTTGCTGACGTCAAACGTTAATTGCCCTCGATGTTGGGCCGCCACTGGAATAATATTTTGAGCAGGAAAAAGACCAATCACACAAACTCCTTGGTGGAGTTAATAGTTATTTACAGCTACAAGGGTAACTTCACTTCTAGTGGTTAGTTGTTCTTTTTTTTTGCTTCTTTATCGCTGAGTTTCTTGCTTGTGGTCATCTTTGCTGGGTGGCCTCATTACTACGTGTGTCTCCATCAGCGTATAGCTCATTCAAATAAAGGGTGCGGAATATCTAAACTCTAAAAATCACTTCACAAGCTTTCTGGGATCCTTTTTTTTCTGGTGAGGCATGGTTTACATCGGCAGATGCTTCCCAGGAATAGAGCATTAAGTGTTCGAGTGTTTTATTTTCTTTTACAAGTCAAAGTGGTTTTAACTCACACCTCCAATCCTCCTCCTCCTCCTCCAGGTCACATAAACTCTGACTACAGGTGGCTTTTGTTGATGTTATTAGCTCGTGATTCAGAGGCTTTTTTTCACAACCAACGCAATAAAGGCTTTAACAATGTATTCAGTACGGAAAAGACCAAAACAGTGATTTGTGTGTTATTAGTTTAAATAGACATCGAGCGCTGTGAAAAAGTGATTGCCCTCTTCCAGATTCTTCTGTTTCTGCTTTTATGTCAAACATACACGTTTACCATAATCAAAGTTTTAAAATCAGGCGAAGACAACCTGGGTAAATACGAAGAGCAGTTTTTAAAGTTAAATCATGAATGAACTGTTATTAGACACATTTATTTGGAAAGGTGGGTTCAATTTGACAATCACATGCAGACCTGATTACTGCTGGACCCGTGGAACCCAGAAATCACTTAAATAAAACCTGGCTCAAAGATCACAAAAGGCAACACATCACGTCTAGATTGAAAGAAATTCAAGAACACATTAGAAACAAAGTCACTGACATCTGTCAGTCTGGAAAGCCATTTCTGAGGCTTTGGGACTCCAGCGAACCACTGTGAAGGACGTTGTCCACACATGGCTAGAAGTGGCCGACCTACCAAAATTACTCCAACAGCACATCCAGGTCTCATCCAGGAGGTCTCATCCAGGAGGTCTCATCCAGGAGGTCACAAAAGAACCCAGAACAACCTCCAAAGCGTTGCCAGCCTCCCTTGTAAAGATCAATGTTCATAATTCAACAGTGAGGAAAAAAAGAACACAAAGGCCAGTCTCATATTTGCCAAAAGACATCTTGATGATGCACAAGATTTATGGGAAAATGTTCTGTGGACTGACAAGACAAAAGAGTGTCCTGTTACATCTGGCATAAAACTAACAGTATTTCATAAAGGGAACGTCAACAGTCATGTGATTGCCTGGTTCTGTCTTTTGCTTCAGAACCTGGACGACTTGCTGTTGAGCCTTGAATTCTGAACTCCAACAGATAATCCATCCATCCATCCATCATCTATACCCGTTAAGACCTGTGCAAGGTCACGGGGGGTCTGCTGGAGTCTATCCCAGCTCTCTCCGGGCGAAAGGCACGGGTCCACCATGGACAGGTCGCCAGTCCATGACAGCTAACAGAAAATCCTGGATGAGAATGTTTGGCTTCCAGTCGATGACCCTACACTCAAGCACTCTTGGGTTTCAGGACAATGATTCAAACCACAACAGAAAGTCTTCCTATTAATGGCTCAAAAGCAACAACAACAACAAGAAACAAAAGACAACAGACTGACTAGGCCACTCTAAAACCTTCAAAGTCCAGACTTAAATCCAATTGAGATGCTGTGGAATGACCTTAAACAGGCTCAAAAACCCTTCAGTGTGGCTGAATCAAAACTATAAAACGATTCTACAGAAATGAGTGGGCCAAAATTCCTCCACAGTGATGTGAAAAGACTCATTGTTGCCGCCAAGGGTGGCACAACCCGTTATTAGGTTTTGAGAGCAATTACATTTTCTCTCTCACACACACGTATATTTATAGATCATCGTAAAGTGTTCACGCCCAGCATGTTGACACATGAATGAAAGTGTCTCAACAGAAATCTACTATACAAGTGCCACTTTGAGTGACAATTCAGAATACAGAATTTAAAGCACCTTTATTTGGCAGATTACTTCAATATGTTGCACTTTTCTGCAGCTTGAGGCTAATGTAACGTTGAGGAAAAACAGTCTATATATGGGAATCTTTCATTAACCACACATGACCTTTCTGCGGTGCCGTGTTTCATTTGTCGAGCCAGCCGCAACCATTCACTTAGCAAAAATCAGCTCTCACGAGATGGGTCTGGTACCCCTCCAGTTAAACACCATTTCTTCTGCTGCTGAACATAGCAAACCAATCGCAACAGGGGGCGGGGTTTAAGCAACGACTCATGCAGGACCGCCCAAGAGCCACTCTTCAAAACAACCAAAATGCAGAATTGCTATTAACACTGATCAAGTCTTTACTGCAAAAGCAAAAACAGTAATTCAGAGGTACCCCGACTCCGCTGCATGTCATTTTGGGTGTCTTTTATTAATATAAGTGCGTTTGCAGCTCCATCTATGCTACATGCTTCATTTCTCTGACTGACTGTATGACTAACCAAAGGCATCTTCTGCATTTGACTAATTCTTTGTGACAAAGAGGAAAAGAACAAGGATGACAGGAATGAGTTTCAGGAATAGTTCCCTCAAATTCAACACGATCATTTTTGCAGTACTATTTGTTGTAACTTTATCATCATCATTACATTCCTCAAAGAGAAGCTGCCTTGAGTGGCTCAGACAATGAAACTGGTTTTACAGCCACTAAGGAGTGAAAGAAATGTTTAACAAAGCCTAAAGCCTTCACACACACACACACACACACCCCTCTGCAGGCCTAAAGTTATTCTCTCTGTGAACAGCATGTGGGGTACGGCCAACTCAGGTAACAGAATGAATAATGTTTTCCCCTGCACCGTCAGCAGAAAGACAAATAACTGCAGAGAGGTAAGTGAAAGGAAGCTGTTGTGAGGTGTTTCCTTCTGTTAGTCTGCAGCCGACAGAATGAATGAAGAAGGTGTGGGTGACACACCTGACACAACACGCTGCACGCTGCGCCTCAGCTCTCAGTGATGCCACCATGAGAACCGTGACTGGACCTCGACAGTAACGACAAAAAAAATACTCGGTGAAAGAAGGTGAAAGTCGCTGAAATACCTAGTAAAGGCTGCAATCAACTCAAATGTATTTATACAGCTCATGATTACATCTAATGGTGCCGCTCTAGTGGCAGCTCGTTGCAGTTGCTCTATCTGGCTGTCTTTTTCTTTTTTTTTTTTTTAAAAGAACATTTTCCCATGCTAGTTTGGATACTGACCTTCCCTGGAGGATTTATACAGGTAATTCTGACAGTTTAAAAAAAACAAGCCAAAACAAAAAAAACCCTTTTGGTACTTTCTAATGGAAAGTTGTTTACATATGGAAGCAGCAGACTGAGCAACCACATGATGATCAGAAAAATACATTAAATACAGATGAGCTTCTGAGGATAGAGAGCAGGATAAAAATAGTGAATGAGAAGGAAGAGGTGTGACCATTTTTCCCTTCAATCATCATGAGGAATGTGAAATCCCTGGGGAGGTGGGATGGGTGAGCTTGCAGTGCTGATAGGAGACAGCAGGAGCATCGTGCTTTTTTCAAGGCGTGGCTGCAGGTCAACATTCAAGATTACGGCATTGCTCGACACGGATTCCAGATTATTCACGTGGAAAAAAAGACTTCAGACTAACAGGGATGGAGCAGTACTGCTGCAGTGCTTGTTAACAGCAGATGGTGTAATCCCAGACTTGTTCTAGGGTAATGCACATTCAAGATTTGCATCCACCCTCGTGTCCCAGGAACCACCACACATTTAGGGTTTTCAAGCAAAACGTACATGTGAGAGTGTTTGCAGGGAGGCCAGAAGCACTGGCTGTTTGTGATCGGATCTCTCAGGATGCTTTTTAAGGGAAGGTCTGAACAGGACCTCAGTGGTAATCTAACAAGAACATATGACCAAAACTTCTTTTAGGACCTCTGAAAAATGAATCAAGTTCAGAAAAATGAAAGGGCTGAGATACTTCAGCTTTAAAGATCGACTTTGGGACTCGTGCATGCGGAAATGAGATGGAGCAGTGAAGTGGATGTGTGATGTTGCACGAATGTAATTGGTTTTCTACCATTTCGTCTATAAAAAACATTTTACTCTCCATCTTTGATGCTCAGACTGGAGGACGGTGTAGCTGTTGTGGAAGCAAAGCTATTTAGGCTCAAATAATTGGATTGAAATCGAGGATTTGTGTAAGACCTGTCTGATCTCTTGACTGCATGTGCCACTTACCTAACTGTAAGAGCAAAGAAAGAAAATAGAGCAGCTAAAGAGGCAGGAGTCCTCCAAATGTTCTCATGCTAATAAGTGAGGAAGTAGACTGGTCATATTTATATCTGTTCTGGCATTAAATGGCTGTATAAGTCCAAAGGGACAGAAAGTTATATGTTCCACACACACAGGGCCGTCAACACATGGCTGAGCTGGGGATCAAAGAACAGACTGGAGGGGAACGGCTGCTCTACACACCTGCCCGTGGAAATACGCCAGTGATCCTGATCCTGTCCACATTGTGTCAGAAACCATTATTCATCAACACATAAAGTCAAACATTACCGCAAAATTCACTGAGGTTTCCCTCTGGAGTGGGACCAAGAGTAAATACCACCGGTGCACCAGGCCGAGGTGCCCGACTTTCAACTCTAAAGAATAACACCATCTGATGGACACTAGGGCCAGGCTTTGGAAGAGCTACGGCTACAGAAATAATGATTGGAGATGAATTCATCTATAGCTCATACTTCAAATAGCAGTTTTACAGTGTGAGCCAGCTGAAATTAGCTGCCCAGAGAACACAAAACAGTCAGATTTTTTTAATGTATCAATAAAAATCTGCTCATGAATCAATCAACTCACTGAACTCTTTCGATTTATGAGAGGATCCGCAAATTTTATCCAAGGGAACAGCTATGTTTCTCTATCACACCTGGGGCAGCAGAACCCTTGGGTTTCTTCTATAATGGCTTTAACAGCTTAGCGCAGCATTTAACTGCTGCTGTACAAGTGCTGCTGTAGATTCTCAGCCACTCCAGGTCCTTAATCCTAATATGGTGGCTTTAATCTGAAAAGTGTTTATGGAAAATTCACAAGGTGAAACAATGTGCATCTACGAGCGGGAGTTATGGGCTGGTAACCAGGTGATGACGAATGAGGGAACATTAGATGTAGAGATACGATTATTACACCTGAAATTCACAAGGAAGCATTTAATAAACAAAGACTGAGATGAAATATGTTGACAGATGAAATCTGCTTGTCAACTCAGTACCATTTCCATCAACCACAAAGACACCTGCAATTATAAGCCCAGCTCTGGTATTATTGCGCCTCCTGCTTACTCCCAACCAGAGTAACAAGTTAGACTGGTTCATCAAAATGGACTAAATAACGTGAACTAGAAAGACACTGGGGTTACATGGCAGTGCATTCACTTGTCTGAAGCTTCTTTCACTTGGCACTATTTAATATTTCAGGGAGCAGCACAGTGACCTGAGTACCACTTAATCCTCTCTCTCCACCCACACCGAAGCACTTCGTTTGAGTTGCGCTACTTCTAACTGCAGGTTACTTACGCAAGAACAACAAACAAAAATCGCAGAAAGCTCATTTACAATTATCAAGTGCAACTTTGAAGAGAAAAAACCCCAGCTTGGATGAAAACGTGAGCTCAGCAGCGAGCGTGAAAGTGAGACAGGGAGTCTGCGTTCAGTTGTGCGCTCAGTCTCATCTAAATAATTCAGCCTTTGAGTACTCAAAAATTCAGCGCTTTCTTAACTTTTTGCGTGTATATATGTAGTTTCTTTGTTTTGTTTTGTTTTCTTACACCATGGCTCTGTGTTCACAATGAAATTAGTAACATGATGTTTTATATATAATGTCAAGGAAACTCTTGGTCCTGTCGTGTTGGAGCCAAATGATGTGGGCTCAAAGCGATAAATACAAATGCAAATGTTGCAACGCGTTACATATACATGCACACTCACTCAGAGTTTTTTGTTGTTTTTTTTTTTTCAGAAGAAACATCTTTTCAAGAAATCCTGTTGAAGCATCTCAAACAAAAATAACTTTATTGAGGTGAAACTCATCTTTATTTGTGAAAATCTGATTTTATGCACATGGATTTGACTCCAAGCTCTTTCCTACATTCTCATTTATCTTTGTAGCTCTGTCTACCCAAGTACCGTGGATTATGACGTGTAAGAGGGCAGCACTCGCACTCATCCGGGGTTTGGCAGATCTGTCCCTTTCTGATCTTCCCCGTGCTAGTGGCTTCCTCCCGGTATTCCAGGAAAAGTAGACAGGATCACCACTTGTGTACCTGCCAGTGGTGATCTTTTCCTCGTCAAAATTACTAGCACATAGCCTGGAGTTTTTGTGTGAGGTTCATCATGTACAAATTATTGAAAAGCAAATCAATGATCCGCACACCGTCCATGTTCCTTTGATCACATGGTGCATCTTACACTTTATTTGGAGTCACTCTAATACATGTGCTGCTGTAAACATGCTGTTCTAGAAAAATCTTCTACCAGAGTAACAAACAGCTCAGTCAAATCAAAGAAGGGAAGTGTCCTGCATGTCTTAGATGTTTCCCTGCCACAACACACCTGGTTCAAACAAACTGGTCCTCAACAGACTTGTGCAAGACCTTGATGACAAGCTGATGGAGACCCATTCATTTTTTTGTCCCGCAAGCTAAGTAGGTCCGTTCAGTTTCTCTCATTGCTTATTTCATTGTGAAGATAAGTTAAAGATTTTAAGATTTTGTAACTACGATGCGCCTTGGACACATGGAGATGGATGGTCGATCACAAGCGGCAAAAGGCAGACTGACATCCTGAATGAGGTTCCAAGGAGATATCAATCATCAGTTCCAGACTGAACTTCCAAAAAAAAAAAGTAAAAAAAAGAGAGAAAGGATAAAAAAAAGTGCATCATTTTATTTATTTATTTTCTCTGTAGCCAATCTCTCTCTGCAACTATGGATGCACAAATCACGTGATCACAAGCTCAACTAAATCTGTGTGCAGATTTGTGATGAAAATCACCACATCATGTTTAGGCTTGACCTCCTACATTCACGACCAGCCTTACTCTGTACGAAGCGTTTCATTTATTGTAAACTATATTAAAAAAAAAAACATACAGCAATGGAGAGAAAAGAGGAAAACTGACAGAAAGCAGGGGGGGGACAATCCCCAGCAGCAACCCTCGCTGAGAGTGACTCACGGACTAAATGAGCCAGGCATGTTGCCCCCTGATGCTCTGTGACCTAGATTGAGATACACAGGCAGGACTATAATCCCTCAATTCTCTCCCTCTCTCTTATCCAGCATGGAACAAGCCAGCAACATGAAAACCAGCCTGTCCTGCGCCACATCGCAGGCAGACAGTAGAGCAGATGATGTTGGCTATAAAATCCACATATTCAGACATTATTGACCCAACCTTTACGTCACAGAGTAAAATCTGGAAATACAAAATAATTACTATCTGTTACTGCATTATGCAACTAACTATAGGGCATGTGTTGCATTAATGGAAAAATGCACACGTACAGTGGGACATGCATCACTGATTAAGCGCCAAGCAGAATATTGGTTTTAAATATTAATCTATGCATTTAATGTATTTAAGAAAATGTTATTTCTCCCAGTAGAGCTCTCATGCACAGCCATCTTGGGGACATGCTGCCATGAAAATCCAGAAAAATCTGTAGAGATATTCATGATCCTCATTTACTGACTCAGCCTCAGCTGAACTTAGTGGGTATGTGGGTTTTGGACAGTTACCGTGTGGGAAGTTTGAGATGTCTGGTCAATACCTTGGGCCTTTTTGTCATTTTCTTCAAATCTTTTCTGCAGTTTTTCTGCTCTGTCGGCTTTGCCTCTTCAGAATAACATGCCCCAGCTGCAAGCCACCGATGACAGTGTGGAGTGCTCTTTCCATGATGTCTGCCCTCAGTTTTCAGTGGCATCCAGCATCCTTGCAGAGTAACATCTGCAAGGATGCTGGGACACAGTTTTTACATGAGATTACTACACTGCAATAAGACAATCAATGCATAGAACATGTAGTATAGAATATGCTTCTTTTTTTAAAGCAGTAACTCTTAACAGTTACTCTGATTTTTATTGCCTTGCAAAAAGCATGAACCCATGACATTTCATGTTTTGTCTTGTTAAATGGTTTAATCTACATCCATTTTGCATGTCCAATCTTTTTTTATACTGTTCCAAATTTGGAATAGTATGCAAAAAACAATGCTGCGGCGTTCTCCGTGTTACCTTGACACACACTGCATAGGCTTCTGTTATGATACGTATTATTAACTTTCTACTTTTCATGTGGGATATAGGCTTTTTTTTCCCCCCAGCGTTTTCCAGCAGATGTGCAACTGGTCCCTGAATGGTCACAACTACAGACTGGAAGGAAGAGATAGATGTAGCGGCTGTGACAACACCAGTAGTATGTGAGCTTTTTTTTTATGCAACCATATATGGGCAGAATGGGTAGAGCTGCAGAAGCATCCTTAAAGCCCGATTGGACAAAAATACAAAATACTTATCTTTGAGAAGTGATGTCTATTGAATCGAGGTATTTTCTAAAGGATCACCAGCACACCCAGAAGTTATTAATTTAGCTAGAAACTACATGATTCATGAGAAAAATATATTAACTTGGTATTTAATGAGAAAATGTGATTTTTTTTTTTTTTTTTGAACAAAAGTCTATTGAATGCAAAATGTTTTCAAGCCATCACCCAGCAACTATTGATGGTATTCCACTTTAAGACACGTCTACGTCAGCTTCAGGTGACAACGAACAAACTTATTCGCAATCTCTCACCCAACCAACCAACTGTGGAAAGTGCATTTCTTGGATCTTAGCACACCATCACAGACGGGTGGATGAAAAAAAGAAGTGTAAGGCAGGCATTAGTCTTTAGCATACCTTTATTACTACTATAACTAAATCAGACTACTGTACTGGACAGATGTGATGCGTTAAAAACGTGCGAGGTCACTCCCTTGTGCCAAGTATCCACTTGTGTGACAGCAAATTATCTGTGGCTGCCTTCCACTTTCTCTCAGTGTCAGATATTAATGAACACATTACAACTACAGCAACCAGAGGCTTACACATCTGCCGAGGCAGAATGAGAAAAAAAAGTCTGGGTTCTGGATTTCAACATCAGACACTAATCACCATGTGGTCTCATGCCCCATATCTGGTTATATTTTCATGCTAATTCATTCATAAGTTTTTTGAGCAGTTTTTTGATGCCCACGCAGACTCTTCGGCTGAGCAGCTTAAACAGTTGTGGTTTTGGAGTTCTAACGTCCAAGCACGCTCTGTCACCAGGACCTTGACCCCCTAAAAGGTTTTCTTTGTATCCCTTACAGTCATGGCAGTTCAAGTAAGTGGAGCAGCATTGTTACTCCCTTTCTCTCTGATACAGAAAGATGAGACGAAGACATACGCGGACATGTGCTGCAGCGAGTCACTTTTACTTCCTTCACTTAAAAAAAAAAAACATAAAGAAAACAAAAGAAAAACTGCTGATGCACACTTTCCCCAGTTAGTCGTTCAGACGCCCATCTATTGGTATAACAATGGGGGAGATTGTTGCCATGTAAAAGATATCCATGGGAACGTTTCAGACTCACGAGCTGCTGCTGTCCTTCTGCTATCAACCTTGCGCAGGCTGAGTGCACGCTGGGCAGGCGGCAAAGACGCCCCCTTACACTAGGGGTAGTAAACGCAGAAGTGGGACATCTGGACAGCAGAGCCTTGTCATTAGCAAAAGAATCCCACATGATCTCAGGTTACAACTGATGCTGTCCTCTCTGAGGCTCAGTGAGTCTGGGGACGGGGGGTGTCGCCTTGCCGCTCACTCTTCAAAGACGCTACTTATTGATTTACACCTGCTCTGCCAACGGACCGTCCACACGGCAGCTTCTCCAGGTCGAGCATCTGGCCAAACAATCTGCCAAATACTCTCTCAATTACCTGTTGGGGTGTTTGGTAAAAGTTGGAGAAAGAGAGTGAAAATATGGTTTAATGGCAGAGACCTCGTTGGGGTTGTTTTCTTTTTTGAGTTGTAATACAAAACAGATGCAGTTCAAAAATTACTTGATGAACAGAAATTTCATAATAAACTATATAATCAATGAATGTGTAAGACATATGTCAAACAAATGTACCATTTTCTAGCCTCTGAAATATCAAGATTTGGGATTTTTCTCCATGCTGAATCAATGCAAAGTTAATATATTTAGAACTTGCAATTAAGAAGTAAGATGTCACTATATTAGCTCGGTGTCCCCAATCCAAAGAAGACCCATTCCTCTGTAAGCATGTCCTTCCCAAACAAGGCTCTGATAATTTTACAGAAAGCATCACGCTGCTATTGATCACAACGCACATACACTCCCTCCACAAGGTAGCAGAACTATTGTTTTTTCAAACCAAGAACGTTCAGACTGTACAATCTAACATGATGAAAGGCACTGAGAATGGTAATTCTGCTTTGCTGAAATGACCACTTTTGCTTCTTCTTCTTTTTTTTTAGATTTTCACAGCTCATGAACAAAACAGCATTTTTTTTGCTGGCAGATACAAGGCTGGGAAGACTGCCAGCTAGTTTGTCAGTTCAGATCTCCAAACACATGTCCTGAATGAAAGAGAAATCATTCTTGAAATCTTTTTTTTTTTTCCAAAGGTAGTAAAAATGGATAAACATGCGTAAAAGGGATAGTGATGCTTCACCTGTCTTCCTGCATGGACAGGACATTTTGATGTATGCATGTGTGTCTGTGCTGCAAAAGGGACTGAGACATCATTAGTGGCACATACCTCCCCCTGCTTGGCTCTATGTGAAACATAACATTACTCATCCACCCCCTGGGCACTTGAGACTGACACAGAACCAATCAAGTTGCTGCCTAGTGATTTGCGGTGTGAGGAGACTTGCATAACAGCAAGATCCATATTTCCTTATTTCCTTTCCTACACTCAGCATGAAGTGGGGGGGGACTCTTATCTGCTGCAGATCAGGGTTCCGACTCTGAGGGCATTAGAACTGAGTGCTGGAGGATCTACGGCAGGGGTGTCAAACTCTATTTCATCCTGGGCCACATCATCACCATGGTTACCATTAAAGGGCCAGTTATTCTTTACTTTCTTAACCAGCTGATGTCTGATTTCGTACTAGTTCCTCGACCCAGTCATAAAATAAATACTGCTACTACTAATAATAATTTTTTTTATTTTACAAAATTTGCAACTTTTATCATAAAATTTAGGCTTTTGTACAAAAATTAGGCTATACGTTTAAGCATAATTCCAAATTTTAAAAAAAATTACTATTTTGTCATAAGATAGCAAATTTTACACTATCAAAACACTGTCTATATATAAAGAAAATTATATTTTTCTTTTGCTGGAAAATCTCTTTTTTTGCAACATTTTAACATAAAATTACAACTTTGTCCTACAATCACAAAATTTTTGTTGTAAAAAAAAAAAGTTCATTTTACAAAAATTACAAGTTTAGATTAAAACTAGCATCTTTTAGTTGAAATGTTCTAGTTCTATGTTTATGATCGTCGTTGTCCAGATATAATGAAGTGGCGGACCGGATCATGGCCCGCGAGCCTTCAGTTTGACACCCCTGATCTACAGCATCTCTGAGGCTGCACGCGCACACGCATGCACATCCGCATGCACAGGACCCTCTGGGATGACAAACTTGACCCACATTCTCCGACAGGACTGTGTATACTCCTTTAACTGTGATGACAAGCCATGAATGGAATAAATGTAGGCAGATGATGTAAAAGACGACAGGAAAAAACGGAGACGCTGCAGCTTGTTAAATAAACATTTGTTCATTGTACGTCTGTGCAGATAATAATCCTGTGTGTTATTAAAGTAAGAATGACAGCTGACAGTGGGGAATAAACATATATTCAGAGGGCTTTATAATTTCTCGAGTTCGTGACCGGATCCACTGCAGCAGCTCCGAGTCTCCGCCGTCTGACTCAGTAAAGCTGAGTTTGATTCCCTGTAAACACGCTCAGGATACACACTTGAAATCCCACCGCACCTGTAACTATGACACGGCCTGTCTGGACACCTTACCCTCGGAGAGCTCCAGATCCAACTCCGCCAGCTGGTCCCTGACCTCTTTAGGCAGAGCCGATAGATCAACGCCGCGGTGGTCGCTCATCGTTGGAAGCTCAGCAGCCCGCAGGACGTTGGAGATTTCTCAAAAATGACAACAGGAACGTCCAGCGTGAAACTTAAAAAAAAAAGAAAGAAAAGAAAAAAATCAAGATGCGGAGTTGATGGTGTTTACTCCATCTCCGCGACTCCTCAACACCGCCATGACTGAGATGGAAACAACTCGCCAGAGGAGTCGGTCACGTGACCAGGCTGAAGGTAATCATCCAGCAGACTCTCTGCTCCCTCTGCTGTTGTGATGAACAGCTGGGAGGTCGAGGAGGCTTCCTCCTGACAAAACTCACCTGACCTGACACACATTCACCTCAGGTGTCCATTTTTCAAAATTCTTATAATAAATCTCGTGCAACATTTCACCAGCAATGCTGTTTTTAACCACTTATAGCTGAGTATATAAAATATACTCAGCTTTATTTCCAATGTAGTAATCAGGCTAGGACAACACCCACTCATTAACTGTTTTACATCATTTTTATTTTTACCGTTTGCCCGAGACAATTCATTCATTAGTTGAGACTATACACAGGTAATATTTCCCATCATGAGGCCTGAGTATTGGACAAACTCTTCCCACACAGATATCTCCTAACGCATCTTTTCATGTAACTCACTCTCAGTTAAACAATACAAACATCTATCCTCTTTAACAAATTAAGGGAACAAACATGGGATGGAAACAAAAAAAATATTTACAACAAAAGAAAACAAAATCCCTAAAAACCTTTTTTTTTAAAAAGGAAATACAGTGACATGGGGGGAAAAACATGAGTCTTGATAGTACAATGCAGTATAAAATAATCTTAATTTTAAAATTTTAATGTCAAAAAGGAGCACCTTGCACAAGTATGAGGTCTACTTCATGACACAAGACCGCTTGTCATATGTTGGAAAAACAAAACAAAACAAAATTAAAATAAAAATAAAAATCTGACTCCAATCAGTACTCCCATTCACTCAAAAATACTTACCTTCACATCTGCTTCGGTCACCTCGTAACTACAGATTCTGACTGAAACAGACCAAAACCCTCTCAGCAACCAGACTACACACATCAGCTGAAAACAAGAACATTGATATTCAATAGAAAAATATATTGCACTACTCTTTCCTCAATTGAAATGCCTCGGTACAGGATTTAACATCTATCATGTTTACTATCGTTTAAACGTCTTCTAAAAAGACCAACCTTTTCAAGTGTGTTACAACAGGAATGAGGATGGAATCTTTACATAATATTTCTGGATCATTAATTTTGTTATAGAACATTAAAAAAAAGTGAAAGCATGAGGAATCACACAAAAACAGTGGTGTTCTTCATCCTTGAATAATCCATGCAGTCAAAAGGGTTTGATACAAAAAAAATGGGTATCATGACATCCATTCTAAATAGTTAAAATAGATTTTTTTTTTTTTTAAATGAAATGAAAGGTCAGGCACACAATTACAGGGTAAACAGTGTTCACATCTACAACTTGGTTTGTTATGAACTCGGCTGACTGAACCATTGAGTGCATTTAGGATGAGTTTCCTCAAAAGAAAAACAGAAATAAAGCTAAAAGGGCAGGTTTTAAGGAGGGGAAGTGGGACTTTTTGACTGCACTGGTAAGACACTGTGTCAAGAACATACATGAAGCATAAAAATCTGTTCATACAAATGAAAAGCGCAAGACATTTTATGTGAAAAATTGCCAACCTACAAAAGAAAAGGACTTGAAAGAAGAAATATCACAGCTAGTGTGTGGGAAGATGTTGGACTGTTGCTGCTTTCTAAGGTGAAAAGAAATTGGCTCACAGTCAACAGTAGGGTAGGGCTAAGCGATATGGCCAAAAATGATTTCTCTCTATCTTCATCCAAAATATAGACAGCATGGTGATGCAGGCGCATATGTGTATATATACATATGTATATTTATATATATCTACACACACGAGCACTGTAGAACACAGAGTATTTGCATTTTTCCTACTGTCAACCAGTGTCAGCAGTTAACATACACTCTCAAACACTGTATTGCAAAACAACTGAATTCTTAACAAATCCCTTATTTACACTTTTTCTTCCCATTTCTGTAAAATGGTACAATGAGTCAAGAAATAGCAAAAGGAATAACACCATTATATGCTAACTAGCAGTCTGATTTTGCAGACAATGCTGTCTTATGAGATGCACGTTTGGGTTCGTTCACGTGTGCAGCTCAGAACCAGGCCGCCGCTGCTCTGCAGAGATGAAGAACGTAACACTGGTGCTTCTCCTTGCAGGGGACTTCTCACGACACTCGATGGAATTTTATCCATGACTTTGCTTTTTGTTTTTTGAAAAAACAAATAAAGTTGCTGAGTGGGAAACAGTATGGATAAGTTAAGCTTTTAACAATAAAATTTAAAGGATATTTGTTCCAAAATGGCTCACTAGCGGCAGCCCGCTGCAGTCGCTCTGCTCATATTGCATCTCATTTTTTTATGTTCCTGAAGTCTTCTATAGAACTACTACTGATAAAACTTTGATATCCGATCTCTTATCTAATAATAATAATAATAATTTCAACACTGGTTTGGATTCCGTTGAGCTTAAACTACTTCTGCATGTAATTTAGGCACTTTCAAAATATCTAATAAAGTCAGCAGACATGCTAAAGGGAAAGTTGTTTCCATGAGAGGTTTAAATCATTTTCTCCTCTCAATCACTATGATCACCACTCTCTACGGTGTAAAATAGAATAGCTAGTGGGAATTAAATATTATGATTATGTCCTTAACTCCACTGCCTGTCTATATGGGATTGTAACATTACGAGAAGATACAAAAGTCAAACAGACCAACAAGTATGGTGAAAGAGGGCTTGTTGACAGCAGATGATGCAAATCATACCTAAAAATGATATTGTCTGATTTAAATTTCTCATGTGAAAAAGAAAGAAAGTCGGTATATCGCCCAGCCCTAACTGGTTGATAAGATTTTTCATTCATTTATTACTTCCAAATATTAAAAGTTATTCAAACTGTTATAACTGAACAAGAAACAACCCTGAACCCTGCAGAGTAAGTGTTCAACATGTTATTCATATTTACAAACAGAGAGATAACGCTTCTGTGAAAAAGGAGCCCGCTGGAAGTGGAGGGCTGGTGGAGGCACTGCGCCCTGTCTGTGTGTGATTATCGTCAGGTATGAGGATATCAGGGATGCGGGATGATGGTGGGTCCCTCTTTGCAAACAAACAAACAAAAAAAAAAAGACAGACAAACAAACAAGACTTTGCACCAGTCCGGCCTCCAAATGCCACACGAGTCCATTCTGGCCACCTCTGTCCGCACATCATCTTGGAGCTACCTGTGACTGCGTTGCCAGGACAACTCCTCCAGGTTGGCTCGACCCCATGCCAGCCAAGACTGACATAGCTACCGCCTCTGCAGCACGGACACTCAACCCATTGATGGTGGTCCCTGGGCTTGAAGCTGAGGCGGTGGGTGATGGCCCGTGCTGAATAACCGCCGCTGGGGAACCGATAGATTCAGAAGTATCCCTCAAGGCTTCCTCTCCACCTGCAGCTACAGACAGACAGAAGGACATTCACCCTTAAGAGAGGTGAGCGAGTAAAAATAGCTCATTAGATGGATGAGATGATAGATGAATCCTGATAAAATGCAAAGTGATAAACAGGTAAGTTATGAGCCAGTTCATGGTCTACCTAAGAACGCTGCCTTCTTCTGCATGACAGTGACAGGGCAGTCTTTGTGAGCCAGAAGGAGCTGCTTCAGCTGTGCCACCTCATTTCTCAGCAGGGTCACTTCATTCTAATGGAAACAAAATGCACAGCATATAAGTGATTCCCAGGTCTATCAAGGAGAGTGATGTAAGGGCTCATAATAATGGTTTATATACAACCTGGAGAAGTCTCACCGTTAAGGAGACATTCATGCTGGCCAGATCCTCTGCCTTTTTCTCCAAAGAGTTCACCCACAGCTTTCGCTTCTGCCTGCAGCGGGAGGCAGCCGCCCGGTTTCTTTCCAAAAAACGCTGCCTCCTCTCATCGGGGTCCATCTCTGCTGCACGGCGGCGGCGGCCCCCTGTTGGCTGAGCAGGGGACACCTGGAGAATGAGGAGGGGGTAAAAGTGGGCTTGCAGACACAAATGTAAAGACTTGTGGGGGCTGAACTGCCTGGTCCTTAAAGGGCAACTTGAATGTTATTCAAAAAGTAAATGCATTATATTTAGTGGAAAGCTGTACAAGTTGTGCAAAGTTATGGAATTTTCCACCACAAAGAATACTGTGTTCATTCCAGTTGTACAAACTCCAAAAATTCAGGACAGAGTGCACCATCTTTCTGATCTAACAGTGCCAATATTCCTGCATGGCTGTATTTTGAGCAGGTGAGGAGAAGCGAAAATCTGACTTTGTGCAAGGGTTCATTTTAGATAGGAAGACTGTGTATCTGGAAGTGTGATGGAATTCCAAATGTGATGTTGAAACCAGAATCTTTCCAGACAGTGGTTCCCAGGTGCAACTGTTTTTTTGTGATCATCAGCTGTTAAACACCAGGACATGAGTTTACTACCCAGAGGTCTTGTGCCAGGCGTTATCTAAGTGACAATGGTGATAATGGTTGTAGTACGGGCACACCTAAAATTATGCAGCATCTAAATATACCAGGCAGGCTTACAGTTAAAACCAGACCTTTACATACACTCTATAAAAAGACATAACATTTTCTTTCTGTTTGACATTAAAGCAGACTAAACCATTTATGATTACCAAAATTATTTCAATTTGCTAAATTCCAGACTAATGAGAGATTTTCTTTTTTAAATTCCATCAAAGTCAGAGGTTTAAATACACTAAGATCACTGCTGTTTGGGTAAGCTCAGATGATTATATCATGACTTTGGCAGATTCTGATTCTGAGGTACACTGACAACATTTGAGTTAATTAGAGGCATACCTGCGGATGTATTTTATTTCCAAGGCACACCTCAAACACACTGCTTCTTTGTTTGATATCAAGAGGAAAAAAAAAAGTCAAAAGAAATTTCATGTTCATCTGTCCAAACAATCATCAGCAGATATGAACATGCTTTGGTGTGAAATGTGCATATAAATCCTAGAACACAAGCAAAACACTTCATGAAACGAGTCCAGTACAGACATGTGCAGAACGGCCACCCAACCAGGAAGCATCCATTCCACCAAAAGCAACATAAAATAGTCAGATTAAATTCTTAAAATGCACACAGTTACACAAACCTTAATTGTTGGAGACATGTTCTGTGGTCCAGTTAAACTAAAATTTAACTATTTGGCCATAACGGCCATAATGTATTGCATTCATGCTGTGGGGGTATCTAGCTACAGGAGGTACAGGCTCACTTCACAAAATAGATGGATCATGGAGAAAGAACATTATGTACGAGGCCCCGGGTTCAATCCCCGGCATCTCCACTGCTCTCAGAACACCAGCTCCATCCTGAAAAAGGCCCAGCAGCAGACGTACTTCGCACGACTCCTGTTCTGCTTCTACAGTTCTACACTGCAGTCGTCAAGTCTGTCCTCTGAAACTCCATTACTGTTTGGTTTGGAGCTGCCACCAAGCAGGAAAAAAAAAAACAGACTTGTGAGAACTGCTAAGCACATCATCGGAGCCCATCCGCCCTCTGTCAGGGACCTGTGCTGCTCCAGGACTTGAAAGAGGGCTGGGAACATCATAAAAAACTCATCTCACCCTACACAGTGTCTCTTAAAACTGCTCTCATCAGGCAGGCGCCTCAGAGCACTCCAGAACAGTTAAACACTGTAAGTACAGTGTTGTACAACTTGTGAACATCTTCAGCAATTACAATTATTCTTTTCATTCTTCATGTTGCACTATTATTTATACCTCGATATGTATATAGTCAGTTTATATGTACTTGGAAAATAAAGCTGATTCTGATTATGTAGAAATGTTGAAGCAACATCTTAAGATGACAGCCAGGAAGTTAAAGCTCAGCTGCAACTGGGTCTTCCAAATGGACTATGACCCTGAGCGTACCGTCAAGTTAGTTACAAAGTGGCTTAAAAACAACAAAGTCAAAGTTTCGGAGTGGCCATCACAAAGCCTGATCTCAATCCTCCAGAAAATTTGTGGGCAGAGCTGAAATGTGTGAAAGCAAGGCAGCCTACAAACCTGACTCAGTTCCACCAGTTCTACCATCAGAAATGAACCAAAATTCCAGTAAACTATCGTGAGAAGCTTGTGGAAGGAAACCCAAAACCTTTGAACCAGTTCATACAGTTTAAAGGTAATGCTACCAAATACTAGGAAACCCATGTAAATGTCTGACTTTTAAAAAGAAAAAAGGTATTGAAACTTCTCTCTGTCAATATTTTGGCATTTAGCAAATAAAAATATTTTTGGCAATAATAATAACTGACCAAAACCAGGAAACATTTAGTCTGATATAATGTCAGATGGTGAGTAAAAAAAAAGGTTATGTGTCTTTTTACACAGCAAACTTCTCGTTTCAACAGTATCCATCTATGAGGAGATATAAGGTGATGCTTTGTAAAAGATGCTTTGTAAAAGAATTAGGATGTTTATTAGGCAGGTTACGACGAAGACAATACCAAACAGCCTAAATCAAGACAGTGGAAGTTTGGCCAGAGAGTAGCAGTAGTAGATTTTCAACTCAATTCAGGTAAGTTCATCTTTCTTTGGACTTTTTGATTTGCATAATTTTGGACAAATTCTATCTAGAGCTTCTCTACCATAATACAAAGTTTTAGAAAATGGGTTTCTGTTGGAAAACGTACTTCTGTGGGTGTATAATTTAAAAAAAAAAAAAAAAAAGACAAACTAAGGAGCAATTGATCACATCCCGTGGAGATCTTCCTAACTGACCTAAAAAAGGAAAAGTTTAGTTCAATATTGTGGGTTTTTATTTTATTTTATTTTTTTATAAAGTGCATGTAAACTGTTGGTTTCGATTGTGTTTTAAGTCAATCTAAGATTACCTCTACATCGCAGTCTTGTTTTAGGTTTGATCTGTATACATCTGTACCTGTGGTTGGGCAGGTGATGGCGTATCAGAATTTTGAGAGGGCTGCTGGCTGTGTTCCTGCCGCTGAGGTACAGCGGGGATGGACCCTGATCCACCACTCGGTCCATCTTGTGCCACCAGACCTTGATTAGACAGAGCTGCTTTCAGACGCTACAAAGACACAGACAATAACCCATGTAAGTCATATAATTCCAAATTCATAAAATAAGATGGTAGAATTATTCATCTTTATAAAAGCCTTTCCTGGTAGATATAAATATATATATGAGCCTGCCAGAAGAAAAAAACAAAACAAAAAAGTGACAGCATAACCGGTGATCTCACCATCTTGGTCTCAGAGTGGAGGCTATATCCAGAAGGGGATGATGAACCACTGCTCACTCCTGCAATGGGGGGTCCTGGAATTCCAGGGATATTAGGCACTGTGTTCACTGGCCTTGCAAGCTACACAGAGAAGAAAAAAGAAAATAAATAAGCTTAAGTACCTCTTGTTTAAACATTATACAGGTGTGTGTGCAGTATATACTGTATTTTTTCACAACTAAATCACTTACAGATATTACTGAGGTCATCTGTACAGGACTAGGCAAAAGGGGGACTGTCTGGCCATTAGGAAGATGCCTCATCAATGGATAAGCACTTGTGGGGGAGCTGTGACAAGATTATAAACATTTAATGAACACTGTAGAATAATATGATGCATCATATGTGTATTTCCACATCTACCATTAACCTTGTGATAGCTCTCTCTTTTTTCATATTGAGTTTTGAGATGGCCAAAAAACATGCTTGAAAGCAACCAGGAACACAATGTAGTTTACCCAAGTTGTCTGTTGGAGGGTGGAGCTTGTGTGATCACAGAAGTTGGAGAAGGCAGGGTCGGGTGTAGAGGGTCATTGCTTGAGTGAAGGGGAAGAGAACCTGGACGCACAATAGTTGGAGTGGGAGCAGAGCTTGCCAAAGGCTTCGTAAGGATCTCCTGTTACAGATTCATAAGATATGTTTATCTACAAATGAACAGTAAATCTTTTAGGCACTTAGCTGATCACAATGCACTTCAAGTTCACTCTCACCCTCGAGTCTCTGCTGTTCTCAGAAACACTAGATGAGGAGTCAGGACTATCAGGAGGGGAAGAATCAACTTGTAAAGGACCCTCATCCTCATCTTTTGCTTCGGATGGTGTTTGTAATGAAGTGGCCTTAAAGATCAAAAGCACATATAAGATAAAGGCTTTTAGATCATCAGAAGTAGTACAGTAAAAAAACTATGAAATAACTTTAATTCCATCCATCCATCCATCCATTATCTACACCCGCTATTTCCTGTTCAGGGTCACGGGGGTCTGCTGGAGCCTATCCCAGCTCACTTCGGGCGAAAGACAGGGGTACACCCTGGACAAGTCGCCAGTCCATCGCAGAACTTTAATTCCAAAAAAAAAATAAAAAAAAAACAGTATGCCAATAATTCATCATTTTTCCCTTACAGCGTGTTTGGGCCTTTGTTCTTCTTCCTGTGCTTTGCAAAGCTCCTGCTCAAAGGAACTGGCCAGCTCATTGAACAGACCAACCTCCTCACAGTTCTTCAGGAAGCGTGTGGGGGTCGGGGTCTGGTCTGCAAAAAACATGAACAAAAAGAAAAACTTACATTAGTTATAAATATTATGGCATGGAATGATTTCCTTTCAAAAACATGTGTGGTGTTACAATATCACAAGTCTTCAATGTACCGACAACTCAATTACCTGCAATGATAACAGAGTCTGTCCTGGCGGGACCAAACTTCAATGTCATTTCATGCTTGTGTTTATGAACTGACAGGTGGTCTTCGTTTGTGAATCTCTGCATTGCATAATACAGCCAATAAGAGAGAAAATATAAAGTTTTAGTATCAATATAAGGACTGTTGTATATTAACCGCAATTTAAGAACCAGTGAAAATGAATGAAAGCTCCCCCCATCATACCTAAGTTATTCATTAAAGGACACAAGATGATTATAAAGATTATTTTAAGTGCATTATACTACAAAAAGACAAACATTTGCGTACACTCCCAAAAGTGTGTGTCTGTGTGTACATATATATATGTACACACATATATATGTACATATATATGTGTATACATATATATGTACATGTATATATATGGAACCCCTTCTTAAAACTTTTAAAAATTAAATCAAATGTGCATATTCATAATTGCATCAGGCTGCAGTACCTTCTCTTTGCCTCATTAAAGCAAATATCAAAATAAAATACTCCAGATTAATTAGTTGTGTTTTTTTTGTTTGTTTTAAAGGACACAACAACCAACCAACTGAAAAAAAGCAGAGGTATCTTTTTGGTGATGCACTTAACAGATTGTCCCTGTGCACTAGTTGCACAGAGACCAATGTTATTTGTTGATCTCTGATGATTGCTTGTTTTGATCTAAAGCAGCTACCGGCTCATGTTAAATTTTATTACAGTAAAAAAGGAAGAAAAAAAAAGAGGCTTGATTTACACTTTTGCTTGTGAGTTACCGACCAAGAAAGTTAATCTCTGAGGAGCAGATACCTTGCGTTATCCCCATCACTAACCAGTCAATCTCTGAATCTAATAAAAATAATAGTAGTAACCTTTTTTTCTTCTTTTTAAAGAACAAAACAAAAATAGCAAAACCTTACCTGCCCACATCCGGGGGCAGTGCAGACAAAGGGCCGATCATCACCCATCTCACACAAATGTTCTGCAAAAGAGAACAAGAAACAGCAACTCTTTTGACTTTTTGTGCACTGAGCTAAACCTGTCAAAACAGCAGTGGCATTACTGGCAATGCTTTAATATGACTGCAAGCTAATTCAGTGAGAGTTTCTTATGAATTTATGCTGGTTTAAAGCTACTAACAACGATTAGTTACTTAAGGTGAAAAAACATACATTTTTAAATCTTACACTTTGTGTATTTTTAACTTTGGGCATAGTGTGGGAATGTAATAAGAACTGCAATCTTCCTACTGCAACTTATTTCACGTGTCCTCTCATAACCAGTCACAATAACAACTGGTTAGAAGGGAGGGACACAGGCCCAACAACGACGGCCTGCCTGAAGCATTTACTCTGGACTCAGCTCCGGATGATCAGGGACAAGCACTTAACGATGAGGCTGCAGAGCCAAGGCAAGGTAACATGTTTCATCCACACGGATGCTTTCAAAGGCTAGATGGCTTCATTTACTGACAATGGACATGCTAATCCAAGGTCCCAGATCTTTGGACTAGCTTTGTCTTTCTTTCTTTCTCTCTCTCTATGTTTTTTTACATATTCGTTTTTAATCGAAGGGCCGCCGGGTAATAATAATGTCCTTACCGCTTACCACAACAAAACGTTTTTATCCAAACCTGATGTGTCATTACAGGCAACGTGTCAGCTGACGTCGCGGCAACTAATAACAAACAACGGGCAACTCAATATGCATTTTAACACAATTTATTTAAACTGTTTTTTTTGTTTTTGTTGTTTTTTTACACAACCCCACACAACTAGCGGTGTTCGTGCTAACAGCTAAACGAAGATTTTACACCAAGTCAGAGGCTAGCAGGCTAATGCTACATCTGTCCATACGTTGTGCCCCAGTCAAAGAATCGCATCGAGCGCTTCGCGAACACCGAAATAAGATACCAAACAGAGAAATTAAAGTTGAAAGACTGAAAATAAGCCCAAACTCACCCGGTGTTTAAACTGCCTCTACACTCCCCCCTCCCTGCTCCGGACAGCTCTGCTCTGCCGCTGCTCGTCCGTTGTTGACACATTTGACACTTCCATTAACCAAACCACGCGAGAGTAGGGACCGAGCACAGTGTTACGTAACAGAATTGATTTGGTTCATCTGATCGTCTTAATCTTTAGCCATCTCGCCGCTTTCATGTTTATATAACATCCGTATGCCAACCAAAATGTCTGCTTATCAGTTGCCTTAGTCAGAGATGTACTGTAATTACATAATACTCAAGGCCACTTCTGGGCGTTCACTTATCACCCAGCAAACAAAGAACATTCAAATAACGAAAGGAGAGGAGAAAAGAGAGTGAGACTACAGAAGATAGAAAATATTGATTCTATTAATTGATTCAAGACAAACTGAGACTGAGATAAGACAGACAGGGTGACCTATAGCAGCATAACTAGGAGATGGTTTAAGAGACTACAGAGTTTGTCTTTATCAAAAAGAAAAGTCTTAAGCCTAAATTTAGGGAGGGAGTCTGCCTCCTGGGCTGAGGCAAGACTTGATCCCATAATAGAGAAGCCTGATGGCTAAAGGCTCTGCCATTTCTTGACCTACTGACTCTTGTAACAGCAAGAAAACCTGCATTCAGGGAGTGGAGTGCTCTACTAGGACAGAGACATGGATTAATATTGTTTCTAATTTTCCTATAATACAAATGAAAGAAAGCTGACTTTGTGACCTGTTTCTCGTGAGAGTTAATAGACAAATCAAAAATGACACGGAGGTTCCTAACAATAGAGCTAGAGGCTAAGGTAATGTGATTTAAATGAACTGTATAGCTCAAGAGTGCGTCCCAGTGGTGCTTGGGACCAATTACAGTAACTTCAGTTTTATCTGATAAAAGAAGCAGTAAATTTCTAGTCATCCAGGTCTTCACACCTTTAATGCATACATCTAAAACAGCTATTTGAATAGCTTCATGTAGTTGCAAGGATAAATACTGCTGCATATCATCTGAATAGCAATGAAAATTTATGTTATGCTTCCTAACGGTGTTTCCTAAAGGAAGCATGGATAAAGAGAAAAGTGTCAGTCCAAGAACAGAACCCTGCGGTACTCCACAACTGGAACTAGTACAACTGGAACAATCATTATTTACATGGACAAACTGAAACTGGTCTGATAAATATGATTTGAACCATTTTAATGTTGTTTCTCTAAGCCCAACAAACTGCTCCAATCTATTAATAAGAATCTTGAGGACCAGAACAGACAGATCCACTGTCAGAAGCCATGAGAAGGTCACTGGTGACTTTGACCAATGCAGTTTCTGTACTATGATGGGGTCTAAAACCTGATTGAACCTCATCATTTATCTAGTTTCTAGGAAGATAATCATTTAGCTGATTTGAAACAATTTTCTCAATAATTTTGGAAATTAAAGGAAGGTTGGTAATAGGCCTGTAGTTAGCTATATCTTCAGCATCCAGAGATGTCTTCTTGAGTAGTAGTTTGTAATTACTACATTCTTAAAACCTCCTGGTATGTATCCAGTTATAAGGGATGCATTGGCAATATCCAGGATCACAGAACCTATCATGGGAAAAAAAAGTCTTTAAAAAGCTTAGAAGGTTCCAGTAAACATGTAGACGGCTTTGAGTGAGAAACAGCTGAGGTCAATTCACAAATATCAGTAGGAGAGAAGCAGTCTCGGTAAGAACCAGTAGGTACAGCTGAATCCAAGGTCTCTGTGCTGTCTAATGTAATCCCCATACTTTGTA
>JBAMYA010006637.1:0-17978 GCA_037176975.1 Arrhamphus sclerolepis | reverse complement strand
TGCAGCTTCTCCATGTCTGGTTCTGACTCTGGGAACTAATAAAAGACCAGATCCAGATGATCTGAGGGGTCTGGTAGAAATATAGAAATAGGGGTACTCGGGTATCCCCTTTAGATTCTGATTATTCAGATCTGAATTGTGTCACTTTAGATCAGATATATACCTGATATGTGGCAATGCAATAAGAGCAAAAACACAGAGAAAATTTTCTAAAAATACCAGTGTTTCCCCTAAGATTTTTTTCAGCAGTGGTGGCAGACTCTCCAGGGAGCCATGGTGGTGTAAACAAATGCCACTTGACTCCAAATTTTTCTTTTTCAACCTACTTATAAACATAAATAAATAAAACAGTAAAATTAAATAAATATTATTAGTTGGGACCGGGCCCAATTAACTTAAGCTACCGATATGTTACATAACGTTAGCTGGGCATCAATATTTTGTATTCACACCCATGAAAATAACAGTCCAGGTCCTTAATCTTTTTCATCAATAACTGTCTCAAAAAATGTCTTTTAAGTGAATTCTTTTGCCTATTTTTCAGAATAAATTCAACTTTCAAAATCTCTCAAGAAATTGTCATTTTTATATGTTATAGATGCTTTAAACTGTTTGAAATAAAATGATAGTAAAAAAAACAGAACTGAATTTTGAGCAAGTTCTGTCTTCACTACAAATGACTAGATCAAAAGCTTTTGAGATGACAAAAATTAAATTTCAACAGGCCTTTTCCTCAGGAATGATATTTCACTCCAGAGGAACCTTTTTTCCTGTCTTCTTTTTGTTTTTGGATACTTTTTTGTGCTTTCACATAATACTTAGAGCACCTATGAGTGAAAAAAAAAGACTCCAGGTGCTGGTGAGAGAAGGTTGACCCCTCTCCTTGCCTTGGTCAGAATACAGCAAAAAGTCCATCAAAATTTCCAGAAGAAAAAACTTATACTGTTATCTACTATATTATATACAAAGAAGATATCTAAACACCACAAAAACACCACTAATATACTTCTAAATATTTACTATTTGCACTCTCTCACTAATTCTGTCTCCTCTTTCTCACCCTGCTGAACAACTCAACACAGCACAGGCATTGCTGCAGCTACTGTATATCAGTGCAAAGCTGCGCTCCTCAGCTTTCAGATTACGTTGGAATTCCGTCGATAGCGTAAATGGTTGAAGAGTTACAATGATTTTAAAAAATGCACGCCTTCCTTACGCTGGCAACAGCTCCGGTTGTAAAATCTGTTATGAGTTATCTTAAACTGATAAATCTACCTTTTCTGCAGACACTCCTCTTCTCTGACTCTTTGACCTGGTGCCTGACATGATGTCACTTTCAAGATTGTGCTCTGGCAAGTAATTATGGTTGTATTAACGTCATGAATGTAGAGGAAACACTGAATACACACCAAGTCTATTGTGGTGCTCAGCTACAGCAAAGCCACATTGCTGGTTTAAACTATCAGTCATCCAAGTAACTCTCAAGGTTTCAATCAATGCAACTGGACCTTCTTTCCTTTGTTCTTTAAGACATTTCACCTTCCTTTCAAAAGGTGTCATCATCAACACCAAACTTATGATGTCTTCAGGAGTGGAAGGTGAAACATCTTCAAGGGCAAAGAAACGAAAGTCCATCTGCTTTGATTAAAGTCTTTTCGAGAAAGCCACGTCAACTCTAAGTATTTTGAGCAAACAGTAAGTCAGACACAAGAATGGCTTGAAGAATACAGTTTTTTGTTGTTGTTTTTTTCAAAAGAACAAAACAAACACCCCTATTGCATTCTGACTGGCACCAACTTGTGCACTGTTACTACTTTAACCCATAGAGACTGTAGGAAAACAAATCAGAGGGTTTCAGAAGACAATTCAATTAAGCATGAGAAGATTTTAATTTCAAAAGCTGAAAAGCTCATTTAATTTACACCACACCTTTTTATAATAGCAGAAAGGACAAGACATGGGGAGAAATATTGCTTTAAATAAGTAGATGACCGTGAGATTCTCAAGTCATCTTTCACACCGTAAAGTAAACTCATAATCTTAAATAGTCAACGCACAGAAGTACTATGCTTCCAGGTTGGGCTTGCACCAAGGTTGGATCAAAACCACAGAGAAACCAGATTGCAGTGCTTCAATGCCTGGTGGGACCCAGTGGTTACGGGCCGAGTTCTGCATGTCTGCTCAGACACACAGAACTTCGTTGTTGGAATACACACGACTAAAACAAAAACTACAAGGCATTGCATGATGTTCGTTTCACCAAACAATATTCTTTCACATATTTACTGAAGATAATAAAGGATCAGAAGGCTATATATTACTAAGTTAACAAGAGCAAGGGCTTATATTGTTGATGAGTGTGTGTTTTTAAGCAGTAGTGTTTTTCTACAGGCATACACAACTCAGGAGCAAAAATCAATTTTCACTTCCTTGATCTTTTCACATACAGCTGGGCAGGTTTTTCCCATCTTATGGAACTTAATGTCACCAATAACAGCTGCAATTGCTACCTTTCTGAACTATTCACATCCTGCTTTTATCAACCTATTTGCTTCAATATGGTCTCACTGCCATGACATTTTCTGCTCCTGTTGATACAAATTAAGCATTCTGAATGGTATCTAGGGCACATAAGTGCTGATACAGAAAGTCTGTTGCAAAACACTTGTCATTATGAATATGAACAGTCAAATGAGGTCTTAACCAAATCAGAATTTTATCAGAATTGAACAATGTTGCTCGTAGTGTAAACACAGCACAAGTGGTATTGGCATTTGTAAAATGTTGTTCATGGCTACAAGAACAAATGGGATCCATCAGAGAAACAAGGTTTCTACAGATTCCCATAAAATTAGAGTACATGCATAATCAAAGACTCCAGGAGTAAACTGCAAAGACTTTGTTACCACAAATCATGCTAAAGTGTGTTCTGACCATTTTGTCAAAGGTAAGACTTAACAATTTCTGGGCCTAAAATTTTGGATCTTGATTTAAATTCAAGTCGGGAAAGATTACCATAGACATAACCGAGCCTAGCTAATTGAACAGTATTTATTTTGTTCAGCAAAAGTTCAGAACTGATCAGAGTTCTTTTTAAATTAAATGACCAGCATTTGAAAGTAAAGGATCCCATTCGGAAACCTAAAGATAGAGTTTGATAAGATTACCATGACAACCAAGTTTATGCAATTTCTTCATGAAAAATATAATTGTAGATGCCAGGGATGGCGGGTTGTGTAAGTAACCAATCCTATTTAGCCTTCTGCACTTACTAATCAAAACTGATATTGAGAACCTATAACTGACTTAATTTGGCTTATGTCAATTTCAATTGTTTGAAACGTTCAATAAATGACCATGTATAATTAATCCATATATGGTGTAATTAAGGCAACACGTTCAATAAATCGTGATATTGAATGGAGGTCACATTGTGCTGCCCTATAGTATAGCGCTTTAAATGACATACTCATAAGGAAGCTTAACATTTAACACCTTACTTACCCTAGTGGTGGGTGTTTCTAACAAGCCTTTGTTATAGCAATAAACAAGCAATCCAATTTATTCAAGCTCAGTACACAAGTAAGCCAAGTGCTCTGACACAATCCCACCCTGATGTAGTTTTCACTGGCTAAAACTAGCTGTGTCTACACAATTTCATTGACCAAGTCTTGCTGATCATGTGTTGACACCTGAAAGATTGATTTACCTCAATTTCAAGGGTTCTCCCCAGCTTTTGACACCACAGTGGTGCTGTGCCAGTGCCCCCCTCCCCGGGTCATTCTTGTCATTCCGTCACCAGCGACAACTCCAATTTATTAATCACTTAATCAATGACTGGAGTGAAGCTCAGAAAAACCACGTCAGTCCTCAGGTCAGCAACTGGGTGACTAAGCCAACTGGAGCCAGCAGAGCCGAGTTCACATGAGTTGGTTCACTGGCTGTGTGTGAAAACACACTCAGTTTTTCTTTCCTGTGTGTGGTTTCATAGAAGGCTGTTTTTTTTTCAGTTTTATTTTGGACAGTTCAGTGATGTGATGTTTTCTTATGTTATGTACACTGGAGTCATGCAAAGCTTTGTGCATTTAAAGTAGCGAGTTGATTTGCAAATCAAAAGTAAGACTGAATAAGACTTTTTCAACTGATGTGAGTAAACGTATGTCAGCATCGGGTTTTAAATTGGGTCGATTTTATCATAGTTGTGCTTGTATTCAGGTTTGGGCCGCTATATCATGAATATTTTGCAGTCTCTGAATTAATTTTCAAAGCATTAATCTGGCGTTTGTTTGAACATCCAAGAATTTTATTTATTTAATTTTTTTTAAAAGCGAAACAAAATAGAGGATTTAGATTTTTGTTTACATAGACCAAGTAATATCATATCATAAAAGTAAGCTTTAACGTGCATTTTATACTTTTGTGCTTTTATGTACATATCCGTTATTGAATACAGCTATAATGTTTGAAATGACTTCTGTATTGAAATTAATATGAATGAAGGTACATCAACAAAAGCATAGCAAGTAACAAGACTACAAGACTGTACACAAGGCTTTTAAAAATATTGATATCGATATCGTGATGACTGCCCGAGTACTACTTAGTAGTATAGTATTAGTACTGCTAATACTAGTATTACTTTACATGAGGGCATGTTTAAAAGACCATTAACACTACCTAGAGTTTTGTTGTTGTTGTTGTTGTTCTAGTGTGGTAAAGGGGACTGGCTTCAGACTCCAACCTCCATGGATATCAGCGCGCCTCTACGATGGTTGCTTTCCTAACAAGTATTTATGTTTGTGCAGTTGACGTAACTTGGAACGTTTAAAGTGGTTTTTGAAATTTCATTTCTTGCGGATGCAGCTGTGTGCTTCGGAAGCAGAGCATAGGTACAGATGTTTGGGAAGCTGCTGGTTCCTGCTCGCTCTCATCTGTCTGACGTTCCGTCTCTCCTACCTGACGGCCAAGCAGCGAGCCAACACCGCCGCTGTGTTTAAGGACACATTGACGCTTGGCCTCGTCTTTAGACTTTCTTCTCGACTAATAAGTCAGCTTCTTTTCTTTCTTTCTTTTTTTTTTTTTTTTAACTTTTTTAATACACGTTAAGATGATAAGACATTCTTGTATATATTTAAAGTCACAATACTGCTAGCATTGCCGTTAGCAGCAGCCAGCTAACAGGACCGTTAGCATACTCAAAAGCAGCTGGAACCACAAGGCACAGTCCTTTTTTCATTTTAACATCAATGTATTCCGATAACTGCATATTTCTGAGTTAATAGTCGTTGCTGACAGCAGTCCCCGGTGCCTGACCAGCTACAAAACACAGCAGCTGCCTGGATGTCAACGTTAGCTATCCGCCATTTTACAACTTACCTCGTTTTTATTTCAAAGACGGACAGAAACCAAACAACCCAAAACGCCGCGGGCTCGTCACAAGGGATGCTTTCGTCAATTCACGGCACACAGTGTCATTTCCATCTTTTAAAAATAAAGGTTTATTTTTGAAGCTAGCGTTAAAAAGCTCCCTGGTGGCTAATATAGCAAGGTACAGTGTGTATTTTCGTCGCTATGCACGCAGCACACACACCACCTGTCGGCGGTGCCGCGTACTGCAATCCAGAGCTCCCATATCCTGTATGTCGCTCTAAACTTTTCCTGTCATCGCAAAACAAAAAGATTAAAAGGTTAGAGAGACCCACCACTATTAACTAAAACACCATAAATTTTCACTTCCGGGGTTTATTATGTTGAAAAGTATCCACTTAAACCAAAGAACAATATTCACGTCTGCTTAGTTTTGAGTCTCTTAGTGACAAATGTCTTAGTGGATATTTTAATTTTCATAATCAGCAACAACGTCTTAACTCAATAATGCATCGTTATAATATCACTTGGATCCCAAATAGGACATCTTAATCAGACTGTCCAATTAGCATTGACTGATCAGTCCTACATAACATACTTGGTTGTCATGTATGAATTTAACCCGTTTCCACATTTCTGATGCATTTCTATTGAATTAAGATTATATTCATATAATGTATCTATTTTACTGCTATTTAATATGTCTTTTTTAAGAAGAGCAAGATTTCAAATTGTCACAGTTCATGAGAAGATGTAAAAAGTTGAGTTTTTTTTTTTTTTTCTTTGCACTTGCAATCCTGAGCTAGCTGTCATCGTGATGAGAACCAGTTATTCTTTCAGAGGTCTTAAAAATTCTCTTTTTTTCCCTTCTTGCCAAGGAAAATCTCTGCAAAGATATATTATAAAGATCAGATTTAGCTAGATCTGTGTTGTTCAAGTGAAACAAGGCACCCACTCACACTTGATTATCAACTCCTGATTGAATCTAATTCCACCTTCGACCATGATGATGTTATCCTAGACATCTGCATCATCCCAGCACCCATTTGGCTCAGTAATCAAATGGCCAGGTCCACTACCAGTCAAAGGTTTGGATACACCTTCTTATTCATTGATTTTTCTGCATTTTTATTACTTTCTACATTGTAGATATAACCTGAAGACATTGAAACTATGAAGCCAAATAAATGGAATTATGTAGCAAACAAAAAAATTGTGAAAGAACCCTAAATATGTTTTGTGTTTTAGATTCCTCAGAGGAGCCACTTTTTTCAGAGTAAAGGAAGAAAGGCCAACCAGTGCTCAGAACTTCAGGGAACTCCTTCAAGACTGCTGGAAAACAAGTTCAGGTGACTACCTCATGAAGCTCATCCAGAGAACGCCACCGTTTTGATGTCTTCAGTGAGAATCCACAATGTGAATAGTCGTGAAAATCATTAAATGAGAAAGTTTGTCCAAACGTTTGACTGGTAGTGTAAATTTTGTCACTTGTGAAAAACACTAAAGGGTGCACAGATTTTCAAGTGTAACTGTACATAAAGTAAAGGTCCATCCATCCATCCATGTATATTCAAATCTATTTCAGGTCAAAGGGACCAGCTGGAGCCTATCCCAGTTGTCTTCAGGTGAAAACCGGGTGCACCCTGGACAGGTCCCCAGTTCTTTGTTGTTGCGAGGCAACAGTACAAAATTCCAACGGTCCATGTTTTGTTTTGTCTTTTTGTTTGTTCTTTGTTTCGCACAAAGACATTGACGGCACTGAAATAACAAGGTCCCATGGTAATCAGTTATTATTCTGCCATCATACACACCAAACAAAACATTCGTACCGAAGACAAAAAGAAGTTACATAAAAGTACTTAACACTGGTTTGCTAAGTTGTGATGAATTGAACATATGGTGCATTTAAAAATAAAAGCTCAATTACAGTTGAATCTCTCAAGAAACTACTGATGTTTGAACTGAAAACTGTCAAACTGAAAATTTGGTGGATGAATTTCTAAATTCACAAACTTTAAGCTGAAATATAACACTCTTCTCTACAACAAACAAAACAGAAAGATCTATACTAATCAATTCACCACATAAAAAAAAAAAAAGCTTATTAGTAACTAAGTAGTAAGACCCCGAAATCTAATTCTGGATAACTATCTTCATAGATAGATAGATATAACTTTATTAATCCTCGAAGGGAAATTCATCTGTAATCCTATAAATTCATCTAAAATCCTGTAAAAACTAACATAGGAAGGAAAATGACTCTAACCAGATTTTACTTTTTAAAGATGCATGTCACGACACATTACACACGCCGCATATTTAAAGGATTAAAGAGTTAATTTCACGCTCAGAATTTGTATTTTGCTCCAGGTTCCCTTAGCAGGTTAATCTGGCAAAAACATGTCTGATAAAAGTTCAACAGTCAAAATGAATCACATCACACCTTTGACAGCTTTGACTTTTTATTATTATTCCATTAAACATATATTTCAGGTTTTGTAAGTTGTACCGACTTTAAAAAAAAAAAAAAGACAGACTGTTAGTAATTTTGCACAATTCTATGATAATCTGTGTCGTGTTTTCTGCCCTTTTCATCAAAATATAGTTACACAAAATGATCCATTCAAAGCCATTTCTTTGTAGGAGAGTAGAAAATGTGATGGAAGCAGATGCGATGCATAGTTGAGAAGAAAACTTGTGTCACACATGAAAAAGAAAGTAAAATGTATAATTCACACAAGTTATGCTTAGGGGTTTCATTTTTCCGCTCGCAGGGTTTCATCTACATGAATTCATGTATGAAACTGTTTACTGTCCCCTCAGGGCTTTCCTCCAAAGGCTGTCCGAGACAAAAGGAAGGCACCAGGAGGAGATCTGGATCTTTGATCTCAAGGTCAACCTCCATGTTGCTGCAAAAAGAGGATGCAATAGGTTCAAGTATGCAAACAGGTGCTAAATTAATAATAAAAAAAGAAGAAATCACAAACCTGAAAAGGAGTGACGTGGACTCAGAGAAGTAGAATGTGGTCACTGGCAAACATCCCATGGTTACACACATGGAATACGACCCTGAAAAGGAGAAGAGAAAACAAGTTAAAATAAGTTCCCCTTAGATTGTACAACTGTGTAAAAGAAAAAAAAAAACAAAAAAAAAAACCACCACATAGTTTTGACCATATCTCTACTACCTTTCATGTTTGGCAGTGATCCTGTCCAGATGTTAACTTTTAACCCTTCCCCTTCGATGGATCGACTCCCAGAAGTGACTGAGGAATAAAACTTGGCATCATCAGGAATGTCAAGAGGGTGAAAGAGCGTTTGCAGTTTCTTCTTCTCGCACGTCTGGTTTTTGCTGTCAATTTCATAGAAAATACCCTGACAAATGAAAACGCAGATTCACATGTCAATGCGCAGGGTGGCTTAGAGTAAGATTTCTTTTGAAAAGAATAAATCGGTCACCTCTTCAAAAAACATCAGCAGATCCAAACGGAGGGAAGTGTTTATAAGGTGGCTCTCGTTCGATCTGAAGCGTAGTTTCTTGCCCATTGAATCGTAAGTGAATGCACCACTGGCTTTTATTTCACCTTTTATGGTCATCTGGTTCAATCAGGAGCATACATAGAGAAAGAGACAATTTAGGATGTTTTTAATATTGTAAGAGTCAGAAGAAGAGCCAGTGGTGATCGACAATATACAAAAATCTCACCACACTCATGACTCCTGTCATATTGGGTGAATCTGAAAGAACAGTGTCAGTTAGACAATCCTCACACAAAACATAGAACTCTCAATATGGCTGCCACATGAAAAAAACACAATCAAATAATATCAAAGTGCACGTTCTTACGACAAGGCTGGTGATGGTCAGCGTGGGTTGTGTCAGTCAAGCACATGAAGACCAACAGCACAATAACTGCATACATTTTCCCGGCCTGAAGAAAGTCACAAAATAATGTAAAAGACTGTCAACATAAAAACAACCGTGGATTTATCAGGCTTTGAGTGAATTTGAAGTTGCTTTTATAGGACAGGACGCTGGCACAGACAACCATTCTTGCGCAAAGAAGACCCAGGGCAGTAACCCCTAGAGGTTCAAATACAAAGCTGTCTAAACATGTCAGCCTGCGACTCTGCTGGTGGTGACCCGGTTGAAGGATTTTTTAGGCCATCTTTTCTGTTGTGATTGCGCAGCTGTCCTCAGAACTTTCCATGCAATGCTTGGCTGCCTGCCTCATGTCATCTGAAAGAACCTTTTGAGTAAGTGGGATTAGGGAGGTCATTCAAGGTTTGTGTGAGGGAAACAGACCTACCTCTGCATTTAAAAACTGTGCAGTCATGGTAAAAGCTTCCCTCTCTTCTCATAATTATTATATAGTTAAGTTCAGGCATGCAGTAAGGTGGGGTTGTCATAGATTAATGAAAGTTATGATAAGTCCAATGTTGCCTCTTTCTGTCAGAAAGTGAAAACTTTCTACGACTAATGTCACTAAGTGACTATAGACTGACATTTAAGGTGTACCCATGGTGAACCCATGAAAAATGAAAATCGTCAACTCTTTCACTTAAGAAATGTTTAATTGCAAGTATGAAAGACAAAGACAAAGCCTGACATCATTACATTGATTGCTGATTGCTTTGATGGGTCTTTTGAAACTTTAAATTTTAAAATTGTATGTATAAAAACCCATGACTGGACTAGTTATAGAATATCTGGAGACTAACTCTTCCATCACTATTAGTCTTTGACGGCACACTTGGCTATTTAGAATCCTACATTTATCATACATTGTTAGGAGAAAAAAAATCTGCCCTTCACAGCATAATATCTTCAGCACCTGAACTAAAGTCAGCTTTGCTAAATACAGCTGATTGCTGGTATGAACTGTACCAATATTATGGGAAGTGACTTATTAAGTCGTTTGTTTGGTCACTTTTGTAAAAAGCTTTGGTCATTTCCTTTCTTTGGCTGAGTTAGGATGAAATGACACTATGCTGCTTTTGTTTTGTGGTCTTTCACTGGTTGTGGGCCTTTTTAGTCAATGTGGATGTGTGTCTGGATGGCCTGATCAAATTTTAGAATATGAGTGATGCAGGTGATTCAAGTTTAATAAACATGCTATTGTTTCCATGGTGTAGTTTACGCTTTCAAGCACTGACAGGTGAGAAATGCTGTGTGACCTTTTTGGTGTGTCACTCGTACATAAGCACCCACCTTATCTTCTGCTGACTTGCCTTTCTGTGAACAAGTTCACATATTTTATGTGCCATACATTTTTTAAGTGTGCCTTTTTAACCCTTTAAATGTCTTTTAAAGAGCCTTTTCAATGATAAACCTATGATTAAAGAATACTTCATTTACAATAAGATGCACACAAGAACAATAAGAGAAGTCGGAAGACGACTTAGGCTTAGGTGGTTGTTTTCTTTAAAAAAAAAAAAAAGAAAAAACTTCCAAAGTAGGAAGGAAGTGCATAACAAAACTCGAGAGGATGTGTGAAACATTCAAATGCAAGGAACTCAGAGCAGACCGAGAGTAATGCACGCATCACAGGGGAATTTAACTAAACATGTAGAGTGAGATTGGGAGGGGGGCGGGCTAATGAAAATAAGGGAATCCCTTTTTTGTAGGTGTCCCTTCCCCTTCTACTACCCACTATGACAGTTTTTTTTTTTTTTTCATTGACAGGAATCACCTCTCATGAGAGAGGTATCTTTCACTTTCTCTGAGTTTGTGTTCTCATTCATACAAAGCACATCAGTAGCCGATTCTACAATCATATACCTGTTTCTGTGTGTAAAAACAAAACAAAAACCATCTCAACGCAGTGTCTCTTAGTATTCCATCGTCAGAAAAACACTGTAAACTATTTTCACTGCGGCCTTACTTCATAAAAATGAGGGGGAAAAGTAAAGTGGGTGATACTCAAGTACTGCAGTGATTCGCTACTATGCAAATCTACCTTTAGCAGCAAAAACTCTGAAGTATTTATTTTCTGTATAACTTTATGACTCTTTAGATTTGTTGTATGAGGATTTCAGCCCATTTTCTTCTACAACTATTCTGTTCAATGAGGTTTTGGGGGAATAACTTACTTAATACACAATTCTGCAGCATTTCAGTCTATCACATGAACTGTTATGAAAAGCAGGTTCTGTAATAGAAGACTTTAACCGGATCATTTAAACACAACAACACACACAGCTGTCAGCCTCAGCTCATGAACACTCCACCACCGTGCATCACAGTGCAGTGGGTGTGAGGAGTTTATTGCTCAAATGTTGTGTTTGGCTGTCAGTGAACATGTCGCCAAGCACTGAGGACAACAAACTCCACTTTGGTCCAATCTGTCCATGGGAAATTGTCTTAGAAGTCTTGTGGTTTGTTCACATGCAGTTTTAAGAACCTGAAGTGTTTCCATGTTCTTCTTGGAAGAAGAGAAGACAGAAGAGGCTTTCTCCAGGCAACCCTTTCAAACTAGCAACACTTATATAGTCTTCTTCTAATTGTGCTGTCATGGACTTTAGAGCAATCCTCCTCACTTATACCATCATAGCTTTTTTGGTCTCTTACTCACCTCTACTACGATGTTCGCTGTAGATCAGTCTAGCTTCATCTTATAGCCACTGCTGATTAACATTGTTCATGTGTGACACAGCAACATGAAAGTAATTCAGTTCTCATGAAAGAAGGCCTGAACAGGGGTCCTAAATATTATTTATTTATTTATTTGACAATAGTTATGATGACTAAACAATCAAATATTCCTTTAAGTGACAGTCAAATAGGAATGTTTTATGTGAAATACTTTTTATTAATACAGATATTTAACATGACCAGTGAGGCCTGCGGGCTTTCAGATGTAGCTCTTGTTCTCTTATTGAAAATTAGCTGTGACATCGAAGTTCTTAAAATGAACCTACACAAGGATCAGCATGAGGCACACCTCCCACTAAACATTGCGTATACTACTGATAACAAAAACAAGTTGACTTGACAACATTCAGACCTTTTCACTTAATTCAAAGCTTGTTCTAAACTCGACCTCGCATGTAGACTTGACACAAGCAGGTGAAAACTATGACGTTCCTGTTAGATACTTAGAAGCTGGATGACAGATTGTCACATTAAAGCTTTAAGTCTAAAAACTCCTTGCACAAGCGTCCGTGAGTTATATTAAAAAGTCAGGAGGGTCATCACTGGCATGCGGATAGCTTCAGCACCTCTCTGACTTCCGTGTTTGCATCCAAGACCCGGGTTTACAGCACCTCACAAACCTAAAAGGAAGGCAGGTCCTCAGATGGATGTTATTAACTCCTAAATGCTCAAAAAGAGACTTTAGTCATTTTAAATCATATATGTATATGTATAGTGTGTGCGGACGTGTAAAAATGTAATAAAATTCTGATCATGAGAGGTTTTGCAATTTAAAATTACTGTCAGAGTGAAAGAAGGTAATGAGAATGAGTTTTGAATCTCTTCCCTTTCTATCAATCACTTTGCCAGCTCAACAACAGCCATCGAACAGGAATCACCTCTTTCAAAAAAACAAACAAAAAAAAACACTTCTCTCATCAGTGAAGTGTCTTTCAGTTTCTCTGTGTTCACACATTTATTCATCAGTGGCTGATTCTGTGTTTTTGATGAGTTTTATTTTGTACATTTAATGACAGCATGATGTTATTAACTATATGAGTGGGTTAAGCTTCATTTATTTGGTGCCTCACACAAAGATCAACCAGAACACAGCTTTATATTACAGTGGGTTGACTTTTAGCTTTAATTTAAAAAGATGTCTATCTTTTGGGAATTAGGAATTACAGTGTTTTTAAGCAAAGCTCTGGCATTTTAGGGGGGAGAGGGGAGGGGGCTCAAAAGTATTTGGACCATTGACTGACTTGAAGATAACTGGTCAGATGGGGTCAATTCCTTTCCTTTGTTACTTCATGACAAATGAAGCAGATAGAAGGTCTGGAGTGGATAAATTGGCATACCCGGTCCAAGGAGATCTTGGAGAACGTGAAGGAGGCCATCATTAAAATAAATAAATAAATAGTATAGTGTATATTAGCCACTCTTCAGGTGTACATCTTTAAAATGAAAGAAAGCACTGGTGAGTTCAAAAACATCAAAAGGCTGAGGGACGATGAAAGGCAGCTACAGAGGACGATCACAGGATCCTTTTCTTGGTGAAAAAGCCAAAACAGAAAATGTCCTTTAACCCTCTGGACTCTGTCGTGGCCATTTGTGTCCACTCGACCTTCTTTGATCATTTTAGCTGAGTTAATACAAATAAAATGAAGTTTCCCAATGGTCTGCCTTTTGTTCTGACTTTTAATTTCCAACTTAAGAGCTTTGAAAATATACTGTTTACTTTAAATTGTTCCTCTTCACTCTTTCATCGACACTTTTGGCCAATTGAAACCCATGCAAACTACATTTTTTTTTTAACCTTTGTTATTTATAGTATTAAATCATACAATTTAGGCAAAATGGCTTTTATTCTAAAGTCTGCACTTGAAAGTTATTGCTTGATGCAAATGATGAAAACCCCAGCAGGTTTGTTTTTGTTAAAAACAATGCCTGACCCCAATATCTACTCTTCAAAAATAATATAAAACAATCATGCAGTGCATCATGCATGCATTCATGATGCAGAGGTCAAAGATGCAGCTTTAGAGGAAACAGTTTATAAATGTGTCATGGAGTTTATGCAGGTACAGTCAATACTACTGTTGTAAATCAGCCTGACAGCCCCCAGATCAAAGCACAGGGAACCAGCGCTCAGCGAAAGGGAGAGTCTGCAGAAATACTGGGCTACACAGCTGCAAAGGTTGTTGGCACTTGTCCCCCACACTCAACAGCTGCTGCTGTCATTGTTGCCATGGATACAGCAGTCTGACCGAACCTGACGCACAGCCCGCCAGCAATATCAGAAGGTACAACCCATGTACTGTACCTGCAGGAGAAGAACAACAGCTGTCTCCAGCTGTGTCCACATGGACCACTGTGATGGACCGAGCAGAGAAAGGCCAGTCAAGCACAGGTTTGGTTCCAGAAAAAAGGATTTTCCATTTATTTATCCCCAAAACAAACTTAAATCAAAACAATATTGGGCCCATAAAAGAGATCAAAGTAACTGAACTTTAACACAAACAAACTGACCTGACTAAACGAGACAAAAGGGAAACTTAAATACTGGCTGATCAACTCACAAAAACACAAAAGGGGGTAAACACACAAAAACCTAACCAAAACTAGCAGAAGGAAATCCAATTTCCCTCCATGATCCAAGTTGTGGTGTGACCCAATCTGCAGGTTTCCACCTCTTTGTTCTCCTTAAGGACTGGAGCAAGGACTGCAGCCATCACAACCACTGTACTGTGGTTTGAACATCCTGCAGCTCTTGAGCATTCAAACTCTTTTTTATGTGGCATTTTTATAATATTTTATATAACAAACAATGACCGGCCATTTTTGATGACTAAGACTCCAAGTGGCAATTTATGTCCCTTTTTTTTCACTGCTCAAAAGAAATAATAATGTGAAAAAATAGATTGATTAAAATAAATATATTTTTAAAAGAATAGTTTGCATCAGTCGTGTCATGCAAACAAAACAGCAACCTTCTCTTTTTTCCCCCTGAAAAAGAGTGGTAATATGTTATCTATTTGGTATTTAAAAGGTTAAAGTTCTGGAATTGACTGGTATTTTGGATTTTATGATCAGGTGGATGCCAAATTAAAGAAAAAAAATGTTACGAAAGTAGCAGATCTTTTCAGTATATAAAGATTTTATAACATTTTACAAAAGCAAATGGAAGGTGACCATTTGTGTCCATGAACAAACTGGTACTTTTTCTGTTTTTCTGCCACTTTACAAAGAGAATTTTTATTCTTTTTCATTGACACTGGTTATTAGTGGCATACACTGAACTGCACTCACGATTGAAATGGAAAATCAGGTAGCACTTATCGTTTGGTTAAAAAAAAAAGAAAAGAAGAGATTTTATGTTTTTCTCAATTTACAAATCATTAATATTATGTAATCTAACTGGCATTTCTAGGGTTACATTTCTGAAACTGAATGGAATTTTGTTTTTTTGACCAGGGCTGATGTGTATTTAAAGAATCAAAGTGGTGAAAAGTAGAAAAATATTTTAATATATATTCATTTTATATCATTTTGTAAACATAAAGAGTGGACATTATTGTCCAGGTGAGTGGAATTAAAAAAAAAAAAAAAAACTTAATTAACAATGCATAATAATCAATGTTGTTGTTTATCAGTTACATATCCCAGATCATACTATTGGTAAACCGGTAAATCGGCAGCACTGCAGTTATATACGATAATTAGTAGTGAGGTTGTTTTTCAACGAGTTCATTTTGCAAACAAACTGACATTTGAAGGGTTAAAAATGAAAAAGAAATGGATTATTCTATATATCTGGAAAGAACTGATGTTGATTAAAAACTTTATGCAGTAAAATTTGTAATAAAAAAAGTAAATTGTTTTGTTTTGTTTCTTTTTTTAAAAATGATAAGCTCAGAGTGTTGGTAGACATTTTTTGGCCATGAACAAGCTGAAAGGGTCGAAAAAAAGAAACAATGCCAGAGGGTTAAAAAACATCAGCAGAAGTAAAGAATACATCTTACATTCAGCCAAATTCTATAAATATGAATGGATGGTGCTTCAGAGTCCAAGCTGACGATGGTCCCAACATATTGTAAAAGCAAAGAAATACAACATATACATATGGCAAAATCAGTCACCTGATCTCAACCCGGTTGATCATTCTTGTCAGACTTGTCAGAGTACATTACATTCACAGTTAAGTCATCTTGTCCAAATGCTTCCAAAGACCTTGAACATGGAGGTAAACTTTGTTTAAAATGGCTATAATTCTTAAGTGATCACATCTTTGATCACATCTTGACTGCTTTATATCAGATCCAGTGTGGCGGTGTTTTAAAACAAAATCACAAACACATTTATGTTGGCCATATCGCTTTTTACCTGTATGGTCACAAAATGACCTTGTGCGTATAGCAGAACAACCTTTGAACCATATATTACACTAACCTGTAGCCTAACCTATACAGAGCAGTTTGAAAAAACTCTCTAGGTTTTCTACATGACAACTGGATAACACCGTCATAGTGAAACTGCTCTTCCCCACAGAGGTAGGCCAAAACCTCTTCTTCATTCTGTTTCTAGTGGTCAGGAATTGTTTCAGTGATTGTTCACATATGATATTAAACCTACCAACATCCACTCATTAAGAGGGAAGGTTTTGAAGACAACCTGGAAATTTATCCTAAAGATACTGCAAATATTCAGTCCTAACAGAGTCTTATCTGATTCATATCACTGATTTTCTAACTTCAGGAAGATCCATTATAGTCCTCACCTGTCTGTGATACCAGTGATTGATGATGTCTTTTCCACTTTCACTGGTATTAAGCAGCTATAGTTGCACCAGCTCTGGGGAGATTTACAAAAATCTTATCATGACCTTAATGTTTAATATATCTTTAAGTGTAAATACAAATAAAAATCGACTATAAAAACAACCTCAGCTGTACGTGCTTTCAAGGAAAATGAGTCAGAAAGAATAAATACATTTTTGGTTGTCAGGCCTTGAATTCTCGCAACAGATAAAAATGGAGAAATTTATAAAATTTAAAGATTATGATTTATACATTGGCATTAAAAAGCTAATATTCAAAAAACAGGATGTAAAAGTTGACACGCTACCATTTTATTGTTGAATGTAGCACTTTTTAAAGTGTGGTATTGCCAGTCACTTTGCTTTAGAAGAGTAAGCAGCTCCCTGAGCCTCAAGAAGACATAAATATTTTTGTTGACCGTATGTAGCAGGATCAGATGTTAATGAAAATGTTAAAAACAACAGCAGTGATCAGAGTGGAGGATCCATGTGCAGACCCAAAGACAGGCAGATAAAGGCGATAATAAAAGTCATAAAAAGGTGCTGCAGGGTGTTCAAAATAGTCCAAAGAAATATCCGACCTAAATCCAAACATGGAGCTGACAGAACAGAATAAACAGGCAGTAAACAAATCAGGAGGGAGGACAAAACTGCATACTATACTACTAAAGTGTACGGATTTTTAAAAAAATACAGTACTGAGATGAACTTTTGTCACTGAACAAATACTTATTACCCACTTAAATTCTTTAAAAAATCAGCTAATGTGATTTTCTGTATTTATTTTCTCGTTTTGTCTCTCATAGTTGAAGTGCACCTGTGGTGAAAATTACAGGCCTCTCTCATCTTTTTAAAAGGGAGAATTGGCACAATTGATGGTTGACTAAATACTTTTTCTCCCCACTGTATGTATGGCTTCTACTAAATAGTTGTATAACAATGAGTTCCTTTAATAAAAATGGACTTCAAAACAGAGCAAGATCAATGACTTCAACAAATTATCAAACAATTATCTTCTACAAATATATTTTGCACTTTTAACTGCCTTCATGCGCTGCAAATGAATTTCCCCTGTGGGATCAATAAGATTCAATATTTTCTTGTCAGACAGAAACAAACAGAAGCATAAAATTGAATAAATTATCATTATTATTACTACTA
>JBAMYA010006606.1:0-17978 GCA_037176975.1 Arrhamphus sclerolepis | reverse complement strand
AGGTCGCCAGTCCATCGCAGGGCCACATATAGACAGACAACCATTCACACACTCACACCTAGGGACAATTTAGGAACGCCAATCAACCTAACGAGCATGTCTTTGGACCGTGGGAGGAAGCCGGAGTACCCGGTGAGAACCCACGCAGGCACGGGGAGAACATGCAAACTCCATACAGAAAGGCACATTTTATAAAAATAACAAGTTTTGACAAAATTGAGCAACTTTATAAGAAAATCTTTTGCAAACATTTACTAGATCCTGACTTTTTGACATAAACCAGCTGCTCTCCCCCTCAGTTATTCCACTATTTTAACAGCCAGCATTAGACCATTCACATATGGTCAGTGAAGGGCTCTGTGTTAGGGGAGCACTGGTCTGAGTATGGACCCCTTCATGTGTTTAAGATGGAAATTATGTGTTACACCAGGGATGATAAACTCAAATTCATCCTGGGCCTCATAGTCACCATGGTTACCAGTTATTCTTTATATTCACAATTAGTTATAATGTCAGATTTGCCACTAGTTTCTCTCCTTAGTTGTTAAAAAAAGAGGTTTTGTCATAAATGTTGATTTTACAGCAAGAAGTTGTAGCTACATAGGTTCAACAAAAAGGCCATGATTCATACTGATGTGACTGATAATGTGCTTAATTATTCCACGTTTTGATGTCAGTAATGAAAATTCTTCAGAAATGTTCTAGTTACAAGTATACGATTGTCTGCACGCTCTCACCGGCCAAATAAAATGAAGTGGTGGGTCGGATTTGGCCCACAGGCCTTAAGTTTGACACCCCTGCATTAAAAGAAACATCTATGTGGTTTGGAAAGAAAAAAAAAAAAAACTGGCAATGAATAAGAGGCAGGAAACGGAGCTGGAGGTGGCAGGGTTGAGGATCCTCAGATTTTCTTTGGGGGTTGACAAGGATGGACAGGATTTAAAAATGAACACGTCTGAGCAGCAGCCAGGGTTAGACGTCTTAGAAAAAGGAGACTGAGCTGGTTTAGACTCATAAAGAGGAGTAACAGTGAACACATTGGCAGAAGGATGCTGGAGATGGAACTGGCAGGCAGGAGAATAAAAAGAGTCGCACCAAAGAGAAGATGAGGTGAAAGAGGATACGTGGTGGGTTGGTGTGAGAGAGGAAGCTGCAGAGTACACACTCAGAATTTACTCTAAATAGAAAAGGGAAAAGAGAATTAAAGTGAAAAATGAAGCCCTGTTTAGTTTCCTGAGGGTTAGATGAACCGGTTTTGGTCTTAATTCTTCAGGGATAAAGTACAACAGAGCTCTTTTACACCTTGTCTTTAGACCTTTGTTCATTAAAGCTGATTTTGTAGGTGTGGAGTCAGCTGCTTAAACCACCTTGTGCAGGGTGTTTCTCCTGAAATCGCTCTTGCAGTTTTGCACAGCCCACTTCCAAGGTACAGCAAGTGCGACATAATTTGAATCAGTGTGTAGATAAAGATGAAAAAGCTGGATAATTCTTCTCTGATGTGGGTCTATGATGTCATAGCACCCTGTAAATCTAAACAGCCTACTGGATGGCGCACTTTCAGTCCTTGGTGGCCCCTAAACAGAGTGTGTGTTCTTTAAGGAGGAGTTTTCAGACACCCAAATATAGAGTCTAAATATGGTCAAAGTATAGAGTATAGATATGAAATATGAAATCCCTTAAAATGCTTGAATTTTAATGTTTTCTGTTCAACACCTGAATTGAACTAAAGCTGAACTGAATAATTTGCTTATTACATGAGAAACTGAAATAATCCAGAGTGCCTGTCTGCTTTCATTTCACTGATGACACGTGACTTCTCCAATCTGCTTAGTCTAAGGGTGCAGTTTAATTGTCAAAAAGAAAAAAAAGGAAACAAACAAATAAAAAGGGACAGACGGACACGTCAGTGATGGAAGGCTAATGTATGGAATGTACAGAGAAAAGGAGAAAACAGACCCATTCATGCATCCAACCCTTATTCCACCCTGCAGTGGGAATTGCATGGAAACCACAGCTGCTGCACCAAATATTCCACTTTGGGAATTTTGTATCAGAAGTGTAGCGTGTGAGTACGGCCACAGCCCCGACACACAACGTGATGAATTCAGTCCATAGAATTTATCACAGAATTTATTTCCCATATCTATAAGTACAAATGGCACCTGGTTATCTGCAGTTTTTGTTTTAGTCATGCTTAAGATTCCGTCTAATTATTCTAGTAAATTATTCCACCTTAAACTGCAGGAGTGGAATAAATTCAGTCAAACTGGATTTCTCAGTTGATTCCTCTACAAACGTCTGTGTTAGCAAGTAAATTTAGTTCCATACAAATTATATGTTTCAAAACATAAAAGATGCGCATTTCATTTCACGTTTGCAACTTGAATAAACCATTTTGTGAAACTATTTTGCTTTTTTAAATGTGATAAATGAAATTTGCATTTGTATGTTTGTATTCACACAAATATACCAATTACAGCTCTAGTAAAGTGCTGGAAAAGTCTGAAAATGCACCTTGAAAGTGCTTGAATTTGAGAAAGGAAACTCTGTATAAGCTGTCAAGCACAAATTAAAGTGGATTTTTTCATAATATATCCCATCTTACCTGAAAAATAAATTTCTCCAAAACCGTCTTCAGAAAAATAGTTTTTTCTCCAGAAAGAGACAAGATGAAATGAGGACTAAACTCAAAGAGAGGTCCTCCTGAAAGGCTGCTTAGTTTAAAACAAAGGAATTAAACAGTTGCTCATCATTTGAGGTGTGCAGTATGCAAATGTACTTCATGGTGACGTTAAATAAAGTGAGAAACGCTTACTGGCATTTCAGGAAGTGCTTTATGTGGAATCTGCAGACTTTTCACTAATTTACTCATCCACAATGTCCTGGAAGTTCAGGAAAAACCGAAAAATTACAATCTGGCCTCATTAGCTTCTGGTATCACCTTCTAGTAGTAAAAATGCTAGGATGGAGTCTACATGACAGTTATGTACTTTTTATTATTTAAATTTAAAAAAGTACATTCACAATAAAGTTTTAATATGTTCTTCCTGATGAGACTCAGGAAACCACACAAGTGGAATTATTAGAAACTGCAGATGCGTGAAGTAGGTCACCTCTACGCTGGTGGACACGGAGTAAAAACCCAACTGTTAAATTTTATTTACACCTGTGAGTGTTTTATGAAACTAACATACATGTCATGACCTATTAAGACATCTATTTTACCCATGTGCATACAGTTTTGTTATGATGAACAGCAGCAAACAGTGAGAAAACTGTATTTTATACATAAGACGTCGAGATAAAACCATGATAGGAAGATGAGACAAATGTTTAATTTATCAAGCACAATGCTTTAGTCGAGACAAAATCAAACATCATCAATTTTTAATGATTTCAATTAAGACTTTATATATTTGGGTCTTCTTCCCAGTCAAAGTTTAAAAAGTTAAATATAACCCAAATTATTTTCCAATCCATTACGATTTATAATCCAATTAATCCAAAAATTATCAAAACAAAACAAACAAACAAACAAAAAACATCACCAGCATGGTTTCGCCCTGGACGCCCCCCCAGAGGCTTTCTGAGCACGTCCAACCAGGAGAAGACCCCAGGGCAAACCAGGAACATGCTGGAGAGATTATCTACGGGCTGGTCTGGGAACGCAACGGTATTCCCCCGGAGAAGCAGAAGGAGGTGGCTGGAGGTCTGGAGGTCTGGAGGTCTAGGCTGCTGCCCCTGCGACCAGAAAGTAGATAAGAAGATGTTAACGGATGGATGGAACCTCAGTGTTCACCTGGACTGATATGTAGAACTATAGATAACATGTTTGTTTCTCTGATTGGCTGAATGCCTCATCAATAACCTCCAGAACTAGTTTCTTCTGCGTCAGCTGGTTCTGCTGCCAGGAAATCAAAGTGGAACAAAGATTACCAGGGGCTCACCAGTCTAGCTGCTGTCTGGTTCCTGGTGCTGGTTCTGAGGTCAGACCTTCATAAAAACCTTTTACTTTCCAGCTTCAGTCTCGTTTTTCTATTACGGTCTACAAACCAGGTCACAACAAACGTTACCAGAACATATCACACAGGTGTGCCACAGTGATGCAAACAACAACACGGACATGCAAAAACAAGCCCTGCTGACTTTGTTGGCCCTGATATCAACATGTCAACAGCGACTGGTGATATACAAAACAAGGTAGTATGAAAGTCTGGATCATCCACACTCATCTGCCCCGTACCGTCAGACTTTTGATTTTTTTTTTTCAATGAATATATCGATCTGCATTTTGAAACACTGTAAAGGAGGGGTGTCAAGATGTTTCATCCTGGGCCACCATCATCACCATGGTTACCATTAAAGGGGACTGTCAGTCTTTATGTTCTCATCCAGGTGTGTTGTTGTTGTGTTGTCAGATTTCCTGCTGGGCCGAGTTGATAAAAATAAAATAAAGTAGAAAAAAAAAAAGTAATCTTTTTTGTCTTAAAATCTCAAATGTCTATTTATTTTTGTAAGATGGATCAGTTTGCAATATCACTTTTTTATGATTTTTTTTGTTGTTTTGGTCGCAAAATCAAGACTTTTTTTAAAAAACAACCAAAAACCTTTTATCCTACAATCACAAATGTCACAAAATTCTGACTTTGTAAAAAAAAAAAAGTCAGAATTGTTGGTTGAAGATTTCTATAATTTCAACTTTTTGTCCTAAAAATGACAACATTTTGCTTTAAAAGTTATTGTAGGAGCCAAATGTTCGCAATTGTTGTACTCCTTATTCCCATTAGGGGGAGCTGGGTCGTTACCTGGACAGGTGATATGTATATAAAGGGACCACGTCACTTTGGGGCATCAGATGTTTGGCCCGAAAGGGCAAAGGGTTTTTGACTGCAATGGCGCTAACCATCCTCAAACGTTTATTTGTCAGACACGATTGGGTTTGTTTTAAGAAGTGTAAATAAATGTCACTGGCCCTGCTTAAACAAGAAACGGAGTAGACATTCAATTAGTTTAAGGTAAAACAGTGGCGCTCTAGGCGCATCAACCTCATTCCGGGTACAAACAACCTCAGTAGCTCCGTAAAAGACTGAGTTCCTTTAACAGTTATAATTTTAAAAAAGTAAATTTGACAAAATGTGCATTTTGACAAAAAATTGCAACTTTTTGTTGTAAAATCTTTTTCAACCATTTGCTAAATCATGACTTCTTCACATAAAGCAGCTGCTCTGTAGGGTTAGGATTTGATATAGATATATATCTATATCAACTTTAAAACACTGAAAAGGACTCGTGGACAAAGCCTAAATTTCCTGATGTTTCAAAAACTTCCTGTAATTTGAAATTACCCACCATTTTAATATAACTCTCTTTCTTGTCACATAATCTTCAGAAAACAACAACAACAACAAAAAGAGCTTTAGAAGAATTCAGCCAACAACATGAAAGTACTTACTTTTCACATCCATAAAGCATTGTCTTCATTTTTTGTTTGCATTCATTTTACAGCACATTTTACTTCCCTTTTTCGGTTTTTTGGAACCAGTTTAAAAGGAAGAAACTGTTGTGAAACTGTCCCCTATTTGTTGGTGGTATGTTTAGATTTCTAGGCTTTAAATTTGGAGCTCAAGAACAGTTTGATGTTGTAGCTCATTAGCGACCTCTAGTGGAAGCAAGTTGTCAATGCGCAGGTCAGGCCTTTTAAGGCCATGCATATGATAATCTTGACATTCATCACTTATTATATGCTGTTATTTTCCTTAAACCATGGAGTCATGATTTCCCTTTTTTGCAAACACTGCTGCTAAGGTTCATGACAGCACTACCTCAGCAGCTGAAGGATAAATGTGGCATGCGGGGTGCATGACAAAAGCACCTAAAGAGGTTTACACTTTGCTTCCTGTGAAGTGCTGCAGGAGCCAATAAGCACTGCTCTGACTCGATCAACAGGGGGCGTGTTTCGTCCACTCTGTCTGCTCAAGAGAAACGGCTTTAGAGTCTCAGGCATTTTCTGTTCCTCCTCTCTTGGTGTCTTGGACAGCAGATGATCCTTTAATCCAAAATTCTTCATGTCCATTTTCATAATGAATATTTCAGAGACTACAGCTGCTGGCCCATGCTTGTAGTCTTTTGTTATTTGTCTGTCCCCCATTTCTTATCAAACAACATTCAATAAAGGCCATAAAGTCTAAAAATAAATAGATAAAGATGGGAAATAAAACACATCTCACATAGAAATAGCTCTGTAGGGGTTGCCACAGTTTTCTGAATACTGACTTTGATTCAGATGCCCGTCCTGACACAACTCTCCTTGTTTGTCTTGGGACTGACACTGAGTGGTTGGGGGCAAACGGGGCGACATTGGGGTACGGTGTGCTGCCTAGGGATGGTTTCACATGTGATGAGGCCCAGGGATTGATTCAATTGCCCTCCACTCTAACAGGTGGAGTCAGTTTTATTTACATCTTGAAATAACGAGCTGAAAACGTCACAATTTTGACCGGCCAAGCTGGCCATGTAAAGTAGCGAAGATAATTTCCATCTTAAATCAGTATATGGTGGATCAGAAAGCCCTAACAAACGTAAGACTTGACAGGAGGCAAAGGGATGCATCCTGCTTCTCACCTTGACAGAGATTTGACCCCAGACAGTCTCTGGTGGTCTGGATGTGCCCCACCCAGACAAATATAGAAATGGAGTACTGTAGAACATGTGATCTGGGCTGAAACCTTTTGTGAGTCATTAAAAGGAGCTGGAAGCATTTAGTTAAGTGAACTCTGAAATGAGAGTTAATTTCACTGAGTTGTCTTGTTTTATGTGAATGTATCGTGAGAAAATTAAGCCTGTAATCACTCCACCCCTTATTAATCTGTTTTCTTTTCATCATGGCGGTTTCCCAAACAACATGACAGCCAGTTCTATTACTGTAAGTAATGAGAAATAAACAAAGTGATTAGCATGTTGCCCCAACTAAAAAGGCAAATGTGCACAGTTGCATCATTAAACAGAGAATGGTTCTGTTTTCACCTACATGGATTTGGTTGTAGAAAATCATGGATGTAGTTAATGAGGTTATTTATATTATCAGTGTTTGTTATTCAGCACATTTGCATGGATGGTAGTTATTAACAACCATTACTATCCATCCATCCAGAAACGGCAGCGAGTCCTTCAGACCCAGAACTGCCTCCAACTGAATGAATGTTTGTCTGAGAGTTTATTACAACCACACATGAGCTGGTTGACTCAAAAACTATTATTAAACTTTCCATACAAAAATAAAATAGATGTTTTCAGTCAGTCAGTCAGTCAGTCACTCACTCTTTTTTCCAGGGTTGGGGAAATAAGAAAAGACACAACTGAATCATAATGGATGACTTCAAAGTTTATTTTGGTTTGGGGTGGTTGCTCAGTATTGATTGATTGGCAATTAAACTTTTACCTTTTAAGGCTTGCATGTTTTCTTTTCAAACCCGCCACTGGAGAAGTTTCTTCAGGACACCGACGTTTTCAGGTCAAGCATCTATATCAGGGTGGCATTGAGCACAATGTGGACATGAAAATCCCAAAAAAAGCAGTTTGGAGATTGGATGAGATGTTTAACTCAGTGCTGTTTTATTGCTTCACTTCATGTGCCTGTTTTGGGTAACCAGGCTCCCTTGCCTTCAGCCACTATCCATAACCATAGTGCACCGACTCATATGGCCCCTCCTGCATGTGGGCGAACCTCCCATTACTCGTTCAGGTTAAAGACTGATTCATTTAAAAAAAAAAAAAAAGCTTCATACAATGATGAGAAAACTGGCTCTGTGGGCTTTTTGCCTGTTGTTGCCAATACCTCTGAGTTCCAAAAGAAAAAAAAAAAGATTTCAAAATGTTAAGAGACATCTGGTAAACTTATTCTAAAGTAAGCTATTAGAGAGGTAATTTGAATATAAGTCTGTATATCTGCCTACAATGTAGCCAGCTGTGTTACACATGACTATGCTTTTTGAAGATATTAGTTGAGTGTTTGAGCATACTGGTTATTCTCAAACTCTGCTTGCAAAAACAACAATCATTGGATTCCATTTATTTTGTCGCTCTGAAAATGTCACTTTGTTCGTTGCTCTGATTGGTTATAGCACTAACTAATTGCATGCAGAAGCAGTTGAATGCCGTCACCTGGATGGGGAGGATCTTTGACTCATTTTCAGATCCATCTGTCTATATATGGGTCTGATCTATCAGGCTAAAATTCAGTATGAGTCCCATACTGACAACTGGAAAAAAATAGTGAACAAAGGCAAAATCAAAATATGACTGCACACAAAAATTGCAAGCTATTGAAAACAACTACAGCCTTCACCTATTTTCTCTTCATCATGTGTCCTGCCGTAAAACCAAACTTTATAAATATTTATCCATGTTTCAAATTTGCTGTGAAAGTTGCATCAGACTCGAGGAGTCGAAGTCAAAACAAGGTCCAGTCCCTGACATCAAAAGGGACAAAACTCCTGAAGGAAGTGTGAGTGGAGGGGAACTCAGGGGTGTCAGGATTACTGGTGCGACAGCTGAAACACATTGAAAGATGGTAATCATTTAACAACTTTGAATGAGACCTCAGATCAGAGGGATCAAGACTGCATCAATAGTATGGTAAACCAAAGCACCAGAGCACATACGTGACTTTTACTAGAGCAGGCAGATCATATGGAATAGATAGACGTGAGCCCTGAATCCTTTTTATGACATTGTTACACCTTGCGTGCAGCATCGATGAGGGGAAAAAGTGGAAACAGTCTCCATGTAGACTCAACATGCTAAAACTCTGTGTGTATCTCTATATATGTGTGTGTCATAGATAACATACATGTCTTTTCAAAGATGATGGTGGTATGTGTTTCTGGATACACTGATTTCTATGTCCAGCATGCTTCACACGCATGACCGGGTTCCCCTCTCTTCTCTCTGGGGGAGATGCTATGAAAAACTCAGTGGACATCTCTCTTCCTCGCATCTGGCTCTTAGAAGTGTCTGCGAACACATGGACTCATTAGTTCCACCTCCGGGTGGACTCATGCCCGATCCACACTGATGTGATCTCACAGGGGCCTGGGCCAACCCTCCCAGGGGAACCATAACCACCCAGGCACCAGAACAAATAGCTCAGTGCTTACGCACACCTCTTTATGGCAGGTGATTCTTTGACCTGTTTCCAAAGCATGCAAAAACTTCAAAGTCTTACACTCAGACCATTGTTCTCACCCGTGGCTTCCTCATCTCTGAAATGCCTCTTAGCTGAATTCTTGGCCATAACGAGAGCTAGGCATGCACAGATGAGGGTGAGAGTCCCTTGTTTTGCTTTTATAGACAGAGGGGATTGAGTAATCCAAGTGGGTCCTTTTATAAAAGAAAGCACTTTGACTTCAAAATTTCTGTTTGGAAACATTTCCACTAAAAGTACTTGTAGTTGAAGCCCCAGGGGCTTATTTCATGTAACTAGAAAGACACCACAGTACTCTTTTTCCAAGCAGGCTAACGTTCCAGGAGGAATAAGCAAATTACTTTGCTTACTTGCTGTGACACGCAATTAATTACATGACCGTCCACCCATTTTCTGCACCAGCTTCATCCTGCTCATGGTCGTACAGGGGCTGGAGCCTATCCCAGATGTCAGGGTACTACACCCTGGACAAGCTAGCACTCACACTCACTCCAACGGACAGAATCCCTACTCAAGAAAATATTTATATTTTTATACTGACGGAAGAAGCCACAGGACTGTGCAAACTCACCATAGAAAAGCCCCAGCTGACGTTTCAGCCAGGTGACAGTGCTAGCAGTCACTCCACCGCACTAATAACATTACACCATGAGGGAAGATTTTAAATGCACATATTCTGATTACCAAATGCTCTATCATTGTGGATAACCTGGTTTTAAAATAGCAGTTTTAGTCAGTGAATAACACTAACACAACTGGGGCAGAATCTAACTCTGAGAAATAAATGATAAGACAGTATAATTAGATTTTACATGTATAGGTTGGAAAAAGATTCTGCCATGTAAATGTGACTTACCCTAATAGATTTCACACAAATAAAAGAAAAAAAAAAAAAGACAATATTGATACACTCACAGAGATTATCGTCTCCACAGTCAGTCCAAATACTACAAGCAAGTTGGCATGTAAGCTACCTGCCAGACTTCAATGATGACGTCCTTCTAGCTAGGAGCTGCAGTTTCTGGAAGTTTGAAGTATCAATAATTGTTGTTAATTTGGTTTTCCATCAAGCATATTCAACCTCATATTATCGGGAGACCCCCAGTTGGATGTCAACAATTCAAACAGCATAGAGCAATTTCTTCCTCCTAATTTAGGTGACAGACAAACTGGATTCAATGAAATTGACTTTTGAGAAATCTATGTAGAAGCAACACATTCAGAGTATACTGGACTGCAGTACTGTAAGCTCCACCCCTACTTATATGCTTATAGGGGACACATTTTGAAAGGCAAAATTTTTCTGGTCAGAGCTTATATTGACTTGACTAATTTAGATTTAGACTGATTTTTGGACTTATTTGATTTACATTCAGAAATTAGTACCAGAGTTAGTTACGCTCACTGCCCATTCCAGAAGTGAAAGATAAACTAGTAGCAAGCAGTCAAGAGGAAATACATCGCAGAGAGGAAGATGCATGAGGAATGGAGGTTACCCACCAGCTGAGGAAGCAACGGCTGGCATGTCTTAGCTTTTTGTGGTGAAAATCAGCTCTGGAGCCAATATAAATGTTTTTGCAGTAAAGTCTGAAACATCCACACAGGAAATAAGACAACTACTCTTCACTGGCAGGAAACATACTGTATATCCTTTTACTCACACAGACACAGCAAAAAGATATCTTCTTCCTGGCATTACGGCAGTAGTAAATGTGCTGTCTGGGCACAATTAACATTAAAATTTCACAATGACAGAGTCCGGTAATGAACATTTTACATAATCATTATGAGAGCGAACAATCATTATCATCTACAGCATCCGGAGAAATCAGTGATGGTAATGGTAATGTTAGTCATGGTAATCTTACACATCTCTATCTTTGAGTTTTGATTGGGATTCTTTTTATTTCAAATTTTGGTCACCTAATTTCATTTAAAAACAAGTCTGATCAGTTCCTGATGGTTTATTGAATAAAATTGAAAATTGTTTTCAAAAGGTTAGGTTAGGCTAGGTAGTAATGTCGGTTGATGGTAATCTTTCCCCAATTTGATTTGAGAAATGTTTGATCAAGAACCAAAATTATAGGCATAATTAACGTTAAAATTTCACAATGGCAGAGTCTGGTAATAAATGTTTTACATAATAATCATGCAAGCCAATAATCGTTATTATCTGGTATTCACTGATGTCACACATCTGGGTACTTTGACCTGGATGTGTGAGCATTGCCATTTTGTGCATCAAGCTTCACAGTACAGCACCACTTATTCATTCATTGTACTGCAGTCGTGTTACAAATTACGAGCAACAGCTGTCAGAAACAAAAAAAATTCTCAGATTGTGACACCAAAACCACATCAGAACACACACACACCTACACAGACAAAAAAGTCGTCACAATTTATCATAAGCCTTAGCAACTCATTAGCAGCTTATTTTCATTGTCATATACTCTTGGATTCTTGTTAATAGAAATGAGACGATAGATGGGAAGGTGAGAATGAGCAAACAGTGATAATATATCTCACTTTTGTGACTTTTTCTTTTCTTTTTATTGCTTTACAATACAAGCCAGTACCAGGTTGCCCACATTTATACAACCTGCATGAAACAGTGATGTAAGAACACATGGGGTGAAGTAACATTAAAGTCCTTCTTTTGAACAGTCGTAGTTTCACCCACATCAAAGTCTTGCATAACTGCGGTCAGATTGTCTTTGTTCTATGATTATTTTTCCTGGGTCTTTCCTTGCCCCATGATGTTTTCCATCTAAGTCAGGGAAATTTAGGAAAAGATGTGAGGTTTTGTTGTTGTTTGTTTGTCCTAGTCAACCATATCATACTTTTTTTTTTCATTTGAAGATGGCAGTATGTTCCATTTTTATCAGTAAAAAAGAAAGTCATATATGTTAACACAATAAACACACTGATATTATGATAAGAATTATACAGGTTTGCATCACTGCTAATAATATAAGAGAAACCTGGCACAGATTAGCATGAAGTTTGCATGTAGTTTTCTTTGTTGTGGTTGTTTTTTTCTCATTTTTGCCAGTGAAAGCCCTGAACTGGACACGAAACTGGGGCATCCAGTTCAGTACAGATATTCGGTTCTGCTGAAGACATAATGAAGGTGAAACAAACAGAAACTGTGGACCTGAAAATGACATCATCAGTCCAGGGTTTGTTGCCAGATGCTCATTGTAGGGAAGATCTTGGCAAGAGAAACATGTACACTGCAATCCTCTTTATAGCTATTTACCTCTTTGCCAAGGCTTGTTGAAAGCACAGAGTCTCTCAAGATAAATGTGAAAGTGAAAAAACAAAGTCACCCAACCCTCCCCCAGGTTTCAGCTCTGTATATTGTGTGTTTGTTTAAAAAAGTCGTGAACCCAAACCTTTTAATGTTCATTTTTTTCCCACCTATGCAGGATTTCTGCAGGGACATATGTTGCATTTTTAGTGCTGGTTATCTCATTATGGAGCCAGAGAGGTGTAGCAGCATCACAACAGAAGGCTCAAGCGGTCTGACCCACAACTGAACAGCACTCGGCTTACCCCACACTTTTTCTAAATATGTACACAAGTGCGCAGGAGAGAACCAGTGAGCCCAGAGGAGACTGTGCTGGATCATAAATCCAACATCGGACAGGCAGCCTGAGCCAGAACGTTTAAACACCGTGGGCCAGGTGATTTATGGATGGATGTAACCTCTGGAGTTTAAAAATAACAAGAGCAAATCTTGCCTGGGATGGAATACCTCTGTGATGATACTGTTAAACCATTCTGAAGATATTTCATCCTCTCACCAGGAAAGCATGAGTTAGAAAAACTTAGTTAAAGAGCTCCAGTACTTATATTTTCATAAAATGCTGAAGTGGTGATTGTGTAATCCAGGGAGCTTCTAGCAGCTGAAAACAGATGGATGTGGATGAGAGACCCTCAACAGAAATATGAGAGAAACATACTGTTAACAGCCTCTGTCAGTGCTCAGGCCAAAACCATTTCCACCTGACTTCTAATTACATTTAGTTTGGTTAGAAAGCCGTTCACTCCACAAGACCCTCCTCAAGCGACCAGCACCAGATCCCACCAGCTTCCTGCTTCATAAACCAGCACCTGCAGGACAGAGGAAATGTGCCAGTAACTCACACTGTGGCGTGATCCCAGCTCAGGCCTTTCTGCTTGAAGGCCCTACTGCACATAAAGAGTTTTACTCTGATGATAGAACCCATCACTGCCTTACTGGGCCTCACATTTAATGGAGTGCAAAGTTCCCTTTAATATTTCTATAGGTGTCAGGAACAAGGAGACTGAAGCGCAGAGGTCTTCTTTTGATGGAAAACGTTGTAAATTTTTCCATAAAAAACCCTCAAAGGAAGAAGGAAGACATAAAATATTGAGCAAGGACTGCTCAGTGCTTGACATTTTAAAAAATGGTGTAAAATGTAGCCTCATTTTAAAGACTTTTTACAAATTTTGTTGAAATAATTAGCAGTTTGTATGTTTATTTAAAATTTATATAGAGTGTGTTACTGTTTTCTCTGAACATATATTCGTCTTTGACGGTAAATGCTGTTTACTGAAGACAATGTTGAAGAAAAAAATCCTCACCCATCGTTCTACAGGACAACACAATTTGTCCTCATTTGCCTCCCAAACATCATGTGCCCTTTGATACCAAAGACCACAAAGTCCACATTTTAATGAGGGGATGCAGACAGATCGCCGTTCTTCTTAACTCTCATTTCTGTGGCTCACACAAGAAGCTTTCATTGTGGTAGGTGTTGTTATGTTTAAAGGCACTGAGGAACAATCCAGTGCCGTTTCCCCAAACACATACAGCTGTCATCATCCTCATTCGTAAAGGCCAAGATGAGCAGGAAAACACTAATCATGTCATCACTTTTCTGGAGTGGAGCAAAAGCCCTATTTAGCGAGATAGCACATTGTAATTATTCTGTTCTCCGGAGCTGTGGCGCTGTGGTGGGCTCAGCCATCGCCAAGAAAAGCAGTGCAAGAGCTGACTTACTTGGAGTTGCAACTTACTCTCTGTTGCAATGCTGCCAGCAAACAATGCTCACATTTATTAGTGACAAGTTTATGTTACCGAAATACCACAAAGACCTCTACGCACACAGTATAAACACACGAATGGTGCCACACGTACATTTTTCTGAGTGCATTTTTGCAAGCACCATTCAAACACAAGCAACACAGAAGAGCACAGTCATATGTATAAACATTCACACATGCCGTAGCGAAGCCTAAAAGACTACTCAACGCAGACTCAGCTTTGTCTTTAAAATTTGTCAAGAATCAATTGGAACAAAAAGGCTGATGCGATGACACAAGGCAGGAACTCTGATTCTTATGACCAGAAAACAATACAGGTCACGAAAAGCATGTACTGGAAGATTCAGGAAACATTTCCATCCAGAAGTCATCACTGAACTGAATTCTCCCCTCTGCCTGTCCGCAGTGTTAATTACAACAACCTAGCTTTGCTAGGCAGCCACTTATTTTTAACCATAATCTACTATACTGGTCACAAACCACTTTATACTGGCCCAAATCAACTTCATATCTCTTCTTTTAACTGTACTCTATTGCTTATTTAAATGTGTACATCTGTCTGGGTTTGGGAGACAGGGAGGGAAAGAATGTAGATTTAAATTTGTGTAAATTATATGTGGGTTTTTGGAGGGGAGGGGTGATCTTTAAATGTGAATTCTATGGGCAGATTAGGGAGGAAGGAGAGTTAAAGTGTTTGTAAATGTTGCAGTTCTTTTAATGGAGAGACATTGCAGTTTGACTGACGACCTGTCCAGGGTGTGCCCATGCCTTTAGCCCAAAAAGAGTTGGCTCTAGCGGAGCCTCGAGACCCTGCACAGGATTTGTGGATGTTGTAGAATGACATGCAATGACAATAAAAGTATTCTGATTCAATCATGATTTAGGGCTTAAGGAAGCTAACATGATATATGTAGCATAAAATATATAATCACAAGGTGGAGATGAGGCTGATGACTACAGATTAAGTGATCGTCAGCCTCACCGACCCTAAAGAGGACATGCAACTACAATAAATGTGTATGTATGACATCAGTTATTGAGGTATACCACAGAAAAAAGTTAGCCTTTTCTGAGAAAAATCAACACAAATGAACTGATTAGCACCTCAAATGTGCCGGCAAGCAGCCATCTTTGTTTTTAGTGATGTCACGGCACAGAAATCCGTGTGTCTCAGGCTCGTTTTTGTGAGAGTTGGCAGCTATGTGTCACGGGAACTGTTCAGCGTCTTTTAAACAGCTATTGGTTACCAGCGCGTAACTACTATCAACACACTGGTTGGTATGGGACAAAAGACTGGATTAATAAAACTGTAAATGTCTACATGCGCAGAGGTAAAGAGTCTGACACATCAAGGAAGTCTTCAGCTGGTTCCACACGTCCAGTGGGGATGGAGGGATGCATGACTACGGTGGTGTAAAGTAGATGGAGATCAATTCTGACACTAATTTGCAATGCAGATACAATATTTTAAAAACTGGACTAGCATGTAATGATATTAGTTTTGTACTCGACAGCTGTCCTCCCCATCTCCTTCCTCCTCTCGGCTCCTCTGAGTGTGGCAGCAGTCTGAGACGGCCTGCCGTCTTGATGTCTCTTATTCTCAGAGAGCAGTTAGATAATGTCTAGTTAACAAACTACAAGGTTTGAGGAATGTCCACTTCTGTCTGTAACCCACAAAATAAACACAAGAATATAATTTAAGTGATGTGGAATTTAGCAATAAAAGAAAATGTGTGCTAGCATCATTGCTGTCAAGTTATAGCCCTGGCCAGTTAACCCAGTCTCTGCATGGGACAGCAGCATCCATTAATTTGGAAAGGACTGTCGGTATTCCTGTCACTGTAGCCACTGAAACTGAAAACTCATGACCCAGCATTTGACTTCAAAACCCTTTTTTCCTGATAGCACCAGTCATGGCACATTGCATCTTGGGGCTTTTTGAAGACACAACCACTTCCAGTATAGAAGTAAACAAGCCAAAACAAGCAATAGAAATCACTCATTTTACATCCTCTACCTCTAAACAACCACAGTGTACGTCACATAACTACAAAGCAAAGAAGCTGCACATCTATTCTGTCACGGCTGACATGACGCGTTAAAAATGACAAATTTCTGCATGGAGAAGATGGAAGACACTGATTCAATGTGAGGGAAAGCAATTTTGACATGCTGGACCTCACATGACGTTTCAGGCTTTGTTCCCACCATTTGGAAAAGGAAAAGATCATCACTTACATCTGCATGAGTTGGGATTCTGTCTATTTTGCCTGGAAAAACTGGGGGAAGCTGCTAGCCCAGAGAAAAGACTGGAAAGGTGCAGATCTGCAAAGCTCCGGATGAGTGGGGGTGCTGCCACCTGACGCATCATGGTCCGCGGTGGTCAGGCAGCCGTTAAACTGTTCCTCCCAGTCCCACAGGTGGATTATAGTGTTTCAGAGCATCTTACTAACAATGGAGCATCTCAGGCTCATGATGAAGTGAACTGATTTATTTGTTCTGTAGTACTTATTTGAGTATCCACGGGCAATACCAAACAACTCAGCTTCTTTTGCTTTTTGTCTAAAAAAAAATGTTTGCTTTGATACCTTCTATCTGTACAAGCACTAAAGATAACTAGCAACTTCCACTGAAACCAAGGAAGAAGAGCAGGTCTGCAAACAACCATACCAGAGACGTCACATTTGGGCTTCTTTCAAGATCATTAAAAGACCTGAGACCTTGAGATTAAAAATGGAAAGTTTAACACAATTTTGAGTTTTGAGTGTAACTGTACAAGCATATCTCACCAATCTTAAAAAACAAACAAACAAAAAACAAAATACATGTACAATATTGTGTATTAGTGCTCTAGTTCTGCTTTAAATCATTGGACATAATGAATAATCATGATTCGCTCTGCAGGTTGTTGCGGCTGGCCCTCACTGAGAGACTTTTGAAATCTTAACAGACTTTCAAAATGCAAGAGGCCACACACAACAATAAAAAAAACGTCCCATTTAAGAGTTCTATTGTATTAAAAGTACTGTAATATGACCTTGACAACACAGAACACACTATTGTTTAAAATCTGAAAATAACCAGAGAAATAAAAAATCAAACAAAAGAATTTAGATGAATTCTTGGAGGCAGTGTGGTCAGTGGTGGGAGCAAAGCAGAGGTGTTGAGCAAGAATTGAATATTAGTGACTCATCCTGTAATTTACATCCATTTTGCTCATTTTTGTACATCTCAGGTCTCTTTTGGTAAAGCAGTTGTGATATCATAACTTTCTACTTAATCAGTTGCTTTGGAATTTTAATCCAAAATGCAAAGTAGTTTTAAACAAGAAAGCCAAACTGTGTGTGACTTCAGTTTTGTTTTTTTTGTTTGTTTTCTTTTTATTTCATACTCTTAACCATGTGTCTGTCTATCTATATCTAACTTTAACCATGAATCTTTTATGTCTACCTCTAACCAGCCACACCTGAAATGAAAAAGTTACAGTTTCGGGTCAGTTGGAGCTCGGTTTGTGCTATAATGTCACCTACACCCCGTTTTCTCCTTAAAAATGATGTTAAACGTGTTTTCAGATTTGCATGATTATTTAGTTTTTTGTTTTTGTTTTTTTTACAGTTTCATGTAATGTAAAATGTAGACATATAAGAATTTGCAAAGAAAGATGTTGATACATCACAGTCTTGACATTGAAATTTCATAG